>JAXGGA010016914.1:0-25564 GCA_038373865.1 Uloborus plumipes | reverse complement strand
GAAAATAGCTGTCAATAAATAAACTCTGATGTCCAACTAGTGGTTCTAACTGGTTTTCTCAAGAAGAAGGACTATTTAACTTGTGAAAAACAGCTTTAGTAAAATGATATACCCATTACAGGTTTTTTTATGCAGTAACTAACAACGTCCTGTTTTTAGGACACTGGGCATAAATGGGTTAAGAGTGAAACATTGTAGCACCAGAGGCACACCCTGAGGGGTGCCACTCGACTCCTTATGGCACTCTTGAAGATGCCATTTGGCTCCTTAGGATGCCATGGGTCACCCATGGGGTGCTATAAGACACCCATAGGGTGCCACATGGAGCCAAATGGCACCTTCAAGTGTGCCATAGGGAGTCAAGTGGCACCCCTTAGGGTTTGCCTCTGGTGCTACAATGTTTCACTCTTAAAGGTGTCTTGTGCTACCTGTAGTTTTAACAGTCTAGGTGCGTACTTAAAATAGCAAAAATGCTCCAAATAAGGTGCAGGGATAAAATAAAGTTTGATGCGAAAAACAAATCTAGTGAAAAAATACAAAAATCTAACTTTTCATGTGCACTCCAGGTCTCCAAACTTATTTTTAAGAAAAAAATCTACATTGAAAAATAATTCCAACTCAAAGAAATTGAAAATCTTTCGGGTTAAAACTCAAAAAGATATTCCATTTGAAACTTTTAGAGGCCCGTGCAAAAAATGAGATCGGAACGTTTCGCCCTATCGCCCTTTTCAGCAGAATGTCCGGTTGGCATTCTACTGAATTCACTGTACTACCGTTGGCATCTATGTCCGCCCCCCCCCCAAATAGTTTAAGTCACAAATTGCTGCTTTCCATATCTCGGTGAATATTGGTCGCAAACTTTTTGTGTTTGAGTTATTTATTTTACGCTCTTAATTACCCTAAATATATGGTAGGGGACTAGGATCAGTATAAAAAATTAAGCTTCGTATTTTTTGACTGATTACTTTTTTTCGCTTGAAACGTTCAGCATCTTAATTCTGCACTTCATTTTGAGCATTGTTTCAATTGGAAGTACACTGCAAAAAGTAGATGTTCTTTTTACAGTATAATACATCTAATTTTATAGTAACAAACTGCAAAAATTGCTAATTTTACAGTTTATTACTGTGCATTTTATAGTTCTAAACTGGAACCTCTGCTGCCAGTATTATGCTATTGTTTTTTACAGTACAATACTGCTAATTTTGTGGTAACAAACTGTAAAGTTGTGGTAATAAAGTGTAAAATTGGTGTTTTACAGTAATAAACTGTAAAATTGGTGTTTTAGAGTAATAAACTGAACAAGTTTACAGTTTATTATTGTGCATTTTACAGTTTTAAACTGGAACCTCTGCTGCCAGTATTATGCTGTTGTTTTTACAGTATAATACAGCTAATTTTATGGCAACAAATTGTAGAATTGTGGTAATAAACTGTAAAATTGCTAGTTTCAGTTTTTTACCGAGCATTTTACAGTTCTAAACTGGGAACCTCTGTTGCCAGTATTATGCTGTTGTTTTTACAGTATAATACTGCTAATTTTGTAGTAACAAACTGTAAAGTTGTGGTAATAAACTGTAAAATTGGTGTTTTACAGTAATAAACTATAAAATTGTTGTTTTACAGTAATAAACGGAACAAGTTTACAGTTTATTACTGTGCATTTTACAGTTTTAAACTGGAACCTCTGCTGCCAGTATTATAATGTAAAAACAACAGTATATTTTTCTCAGTGTAGGACCAACGGTGGCGAAAATACAGGTATTGCAAATCAAACCGGAACACCTTGTATATCCCATGGGTGAACAGTAAGACAAGACTCACGAAAAACCAAGAAATTCCGGATTTCAAAATGCAAGAAATTCGGACTCTCTCCAAAGTATAATCATTCCTGAACATTAAACGGCCTGATGAAATTTTTCTCTTCGGCAAACATAAAATGAACTCTAAAACAATTTGTAGAATCAGAAGTAGTGAACAAATATTGAAGTTAGCATAATTTTACATAATGCGCGACACACTTTTTTCTTTTTTTTTTTTTCAAGCAATAGGTGGAAAGTAATGCAAATTCCGAAAACATTCACCACATTTTTGAAATTTTTAAATATTTCTTGACTTTTCCCACATTAGTTTATTAATATTAAATAATATTTATTTTTTACTTTAAAACGTCAATTACTTTCGTATTAGCAAAATCCTTGATTTGTTTTCGACATATTTTTATATCCTGCTTTTACGATCGCTGCAGAAAATCTCAAGAAATACGAGAATAAAACGTCAATTACTTTCGTATTAGCAAAATCCTTGATTTGTTTTCGACATATTTTTATATCCTGCTTTTACGATCGCTGCAGAAAATCTCAAGAAATACGTCTTCAACATCAAAAAGCGCACCTGCGTCAGTAAATCATAAATCCTGTATTTGATGCAATTAGGACTAAAAGACAATCTTTTTTATTACTCATAAGCAAAATATTCCCATTTTAATGACCATTAATGAAAGATTCCATAAAATCGTACAGACGTTATAAAACATTCCGATTTTTTAATAACTTTCCAAAATGTCGGTCGAGCGTTGTAATTACCGTCATTACAAGTCTCAATGATATAGGAACAAAATTTTTATTGAGAGAATTCCAGAGTGCAATTAAAACCCAAGATGACAGCTTCACAAACAATTATTACGTCTTTCCTGGGTAATTAAACATGGCTAAGTTTTTTGCCATGCGTTTTTGAGTAAATCCAGATCACTATAAGTACGGAGGCGCATCCGCCAGTCAGATACCTTGGACTTTCCTCCCATCACTGGTTGGTAAAGCTGAGAACAGAAGTCAAACGGATAAGAGAGCTTCCATTTCTGAAATCTCTCCGACGAATAAGTTTCCTTATCTCCAGAGATCTCGCAAGCTTCAAACATGGCTTGCAAAGGCGCCATCCTCTCCATGCTGGTCATGGTGGTGCTGATGTGGGGGACCGCAAGCGGTTCGACGAAGCACTCGCACGCGGTCGCCATGGATTCGCAGACGATGGACCGGTTCATCCAGGCTTTGCTGAAGATTATCTCATCGTCGAATGCGTTTCCCGCAGAAGACGACATGCGCGACGCGCTGTACACCATGAAGAAGGCCATGACGACGAACGGCCCGACGAAGAAAGGATCTGCCGGTAAGGCCCAAGCCATGAAGACAGCAATGGCAACGGTCATGGCAGAGCTGGTCGTCATGGGGGAGGAGGAAATCAACCCATCCCTCCTGGAGAAGAGGAAGCAGATCTTGAAAGCAGCAATGGAGCAGGCTTTCTTGGCGGTCACTGGCAAGGTAGACTATCCTTTCATCAATGAAGTCGAGAGTTTGATAGAAATATTCGAACAGGAAAGAGAGGAGGAATATGAAGACTACGATGAGTCGTCGTACGGAGGATACGGTGGTGCAAGCGTTGACGTCGCTTTCGGAGCGGGAGCAAATGTCGGAGCTGCGACAAGTGTGGGAGCTGCAGGAAGTGTTGGTGCGGCAGTTGGATTCGGCGCAGGGGCAGAAGTTGATGCAGGTGTGGCAGCAGGAGCTGGTGCAGCGATAGGTGCCGGTGCAGGAATAAACTTCGGAGCAGACGTAAGTGTCAACTTCCAAAGCACATTGAACGCCATGACGCAAGCAATAAACCTGTGGCCAACATTGTCACAAAAATTGCAGACACAAATTGATGTAAGAAATTTCATTTACAATTTTGCAAAATATTACGCCAGTCAGTTTGGTATTACTTTGCAAAATACAGATATTAACAATTTATATTCGCAATTACAAAGAAGTTATTTATCAAGAGACGGATCATTCATAAACATTATTGTAAACTTTGCGTCACAAAATTTAATTGCTTCCGGCCGACTTACTAACTCTAGTTTACAAAGCACATCAATGACTTTGCTACACATGATTCTTTTCTCAGCGAAAGAATCAGTAAATTTGGATATAAACATTGAGGCAGCACTTAATCTTGCAGCCAAAGTAGCAGCTGACATAGGTGTAGGAACAGCGGTATCCGTAGGAACAAATGTGAATACCGCCGCTAATCTTGGTGTAAATACTGCGGCTGCAGTAACTGCAGGCGCTGCTTTCGACGTAGGTGCCGGATTGGGTACAGCAGCAGGTCTTGGAGCAAGTGCAGGACTGGGGGTTTCCACTGATATTAGTGCCAATTTAAACACAAGACTGAGCGCCATGATTGGTGCCACAGGCCTTTACTCCGCACTGTCGTCGAGGATCACTTCAGCAGCACAAGTAAAAGCTGTTCTCCTGGGATTTTCAACAACCTTTTCCCAAACCTTCGGCATTAAATTTCAGAGCAGCGCGATGAACTCCGTCTACTCCCAGCTTATCCAAAGCTATACCGCAAGAGATGGAGCATTTTTGGACATATTGGTAGCATTTGCATCATCGCAATTGGTTAGTGCGGGATACCTTACTGCCTCGAACTTAGAAAGCACATCAAACAACTTGTTCCGTGCGTGTCTGACGTCCTTCAATGCATCTCTGGGGCTTGGTCTTGATGTGAACGCTGTATTCCAAACTGGCCTGAACGCTGCAGCTAATGTCAGTTTCGGTGCTGACGTGGCTGTCGGAGCAGGCGTTGGTGCTTCCACTGCTGCCGGATTAGCTGCCACTGCAAATGTCGGTGCTGCTGCTGGAATAGCCGCTGGAGCTGGATTTAATGCTGGTGCTAGTGCTGGTGTTGGCGTGTCTGCACAACTCGATGCTTCCGCTGATCTTAGTGTTACCTTAAACACAAGACTGAGCGCCATGATTGGTGCCACAGGTCTCTACTCCAGACTTTCGTCGAGGATCACTTCAGCAGCACAAGTAAAAGCTGTTCTAATGGGATTTGCAAGAACCTGTTCCCAAACCTTCGGCATTCAATTTCAGAGCAACGCGATGAACTCAGTCTACTCCCAGCTCGTCCAAAGCTATACCGCAAGAGATGGAGCATTTTTGGATATTTTGGTAGCATTTGCATCATCGCAATTAGTTAGTTCAGGATACCTTACTGCCTCGAACTTGGAAATCACATCAAACAACTTGTTCCGTGCGTCCCTGACTTCCTTCAATGCATCTCTGGGGCTTGGTCTTGATGTAGACGCTGTATTCCAAGCTGGTCTAAACGCTGCAGTTGATGTCGGCTTCGGTGCTGACGTGGCTGTCGGAGCTGGCGTTGGTGTTTCTGCTGCTGCCGGATTAGCTGCCACTGCAAATGTCGGTGCTGCTGCAGGTGTAGCCGCTGGAGCTGGATTTAATGCTGGTGTTGGCGTATCTGCACAAGTTGATGCTTCCGCTGATCTTAGTGTTACCTTAAACACAAGACTGAGCGCCATGATTGGTGCCACAGGCCTTTACTCCAAACTGTCGTCGAGGATCACTTCAGCAGCACAAGTAAAAGCTGTTCTCCTGGGATTTGCAAGAACCTGCTCCCAAACCTTCGGCATTCAATTTGCAAGCAACGCAATGAACTCAGTCTACTCCCAGCTCGTCCAAAGCTATACCGCAAGAGATGGAGCATTTTTGGATATTTTGGTAGCATTTGCATCATCGCAATTAGTTAGTTCAGGATACCTTACTGCCTCGAACTTGGAAATCACATCAAACAACTTGTTCCGTGCGTCCCTGACATCCTTCAATGCATCTCTGGGGCTTGGTCTTGATGTAGACGCTGTATTCCAAGCTGGCCTGAGCGCTGCAGCTACAGTTGATGTCGGCTTCGGTGCTGACGTGGCTATCGGAGCAGGAGTTGATGCTTCTGCTGCTGCCGGATTAGCTGCCACTGCAAATGTCGGTGCTGCTGCAGGTGTAGCCGCTGGAGCTGGATTTAATGCTGGTGTTGGCGTATCTGCACAAGTTGATGCTTCCGCTGATCTTAGTGTTACCTTAAACACAAGACTTAGCGCCATGATTGGTGCCACAGGCCTTTACTCCACACTGTCGTCGAGGATCACTTCAGCAGCACAAGTAAAAGCTGTTCTCCTGGGATTTGCAAGAACCTGCTCCCAAACCTTCGGCATTCAATTTGCAAGCAACGCAATGAACTCAGTCTACTCCCAGCTCGTCCAAAGCTATACCGCAAGAGATGGAGCATTTTTGGATATTTTGGTAGCATTTGCATCATCGCAATTAGTTAGTTCAGGATACCTTACTGCATCGAACTTGGAAATCACATCAAACAACTTGTTCCGTGCGTCCCTGACATCCTTCAATGCATCTCTGGGGCTTGGTCTTGATGTAGACGCTGTATTCCAAGCTGGCCTGAGCGCTGCAGCTACAGTCGATGTCGGCTTCGGTGCTGACGTGGCTGTCGGAGCAGGAGTTGATGCTTCTGCTGCTGCCGGATTAGCTGCCACTGCAAATGTCGGTGCTGCTGCAGGTGTAGCCGCTGGAGCTGGATTTAATGCTGGTGTTGGCGTATCTGCACAAGTTGATGCTTCCGCTGATCTTAGTGTTACCTTAAACACAAGACTGAGCGCCATGATTGGTGCCACAGGCCTTTACTCCAAACTGTCGTCGAGGATCACTTCAGCAGCACAAGTAAAAGCTGTTCTCCTGGGATTTGCAAGAACCTGCTCCCAAACCTTCGGCATTCAATTTGCAAGCAACGCAATGAACTCAGTCTACTCCCAGCTCGTCCAAAGCTATACCGCAAGAGATGGAGCATTTTTGGATATTTTGGTAGCATTTGCATCATCGCAATTAGTTAGTTCAGGATACCTTACTGCCTCGAACTTGGAAATCACATCAAACAACTTGTTCCGTGCGTCCCTGACATCCTTCAATGCATCTCTGGGGCTTGGTCTTGATGTAGACGCTGTATTCCAAGCTGGCCTGAGCGCTGCAGCTACAGTCGATGTCGGCTTCGGTGCTGACGTGGCTGTCGGAGCAGGAGTTGATGCTTCTGCTGCTGCCGGATTAGCTGCCACTGCAAATGTCGGTGCTGCTGCAGGTGTAGCCGCTGGAGCTGTATTTAATGCTGGTGTTGGCGTATCTGCACAAGTTGATGCTTCCGCTGATCTTAGTGTTACCTTAAACACAAGACTGAGCGCCATGATTGGTGCCACAGGCCTTTACTCCAAACTGTCGTCGAGGATCACTTCAGCAGCACAAGTAAAAGCTGTTCTCCTGGGATTTGCAAGAACCTGCTCCCAAACCTTCGGCATTCAATTTGCAAGCAACGCAATGAACTCAGTCTACTCCCAGCTCGTCCAAAGCTATACCGCAAGAGATGGAGCATTTTTGGATATTTTGGTAGCATTTGCATCATCGCAATTAGTTAGTTCAGGATACCTTACTGCATCGAACTTGGAAATCACATCAAACAACTTGTTCCGTGCGTCCCTGACATCCTTCAATGCATCTCTGGGGCTTGGTCTTGATGTAGACGCTGTATTCCAAGCTGGCCTGAGCGCTGCAGCTACAGTCGATGTCGGCTTCGGTGCTGACGTGGCTGTCGGAGCAGGAGTTGATGCTTCTGCTGCTGCCGGATTAGCTGCCACTGCAAATGTCGGTGCTGCTGCAGGTGTAGCCGCTGGAGCTGGATTTAATGCTGGTGTTGGCGTATCTGCACAAGTTGATGCTTCCGCTGATCTTAGTGTTACCTTAAACACAAGACTGAGCGCCATGATTGGTGCCACAGGCCTTTACTCCAAACTGTCGTCGAGGATCACTTCAGCAGCACAAGTAAAAGCTGTTCTCCTGGGATTTGCAAGAACCTGCTCCCAAACCTTCGGCATTCAATTTGCAAGCAACGCAATGAACTCAGTCTACTCCCAGCTCGTCCAAAGCTATACCGCAAGAGATGGAGCATTTTTGGATATTTTGGTAGCATTTGCATCATCGCAATTAGTTAGTTCAGGATACCTTACTGCCTCGAACTTGGAAATCACATCAAACAACTTGTTCCGTGCGTCCCTGACATCCTTCAATGCATCTCTGGGGCTTGGTCTTGATGTAGACGCTGTATTCCAAGCTGGCCTGAGCGCTGCAGCTACAGTCGATGTCGGCTTCGGTGCTGACGTGGCTGTCGGAGCAGGAGTTGATGCTTCTGCTGCTGCCGGATTAGCTGCCACTGCAAATGTCGGTGCTGCTGCAGGTGTAGCCGCTGGAGCTGTATTTAATGCTGGTGTTGGCGTATCTGCACAAGTTGATGCTTCCGCTGATCTTAGTGTTACCTTAAACACAAGACTGAGCGCCATGATTGGTGCCACAGGCCTTTACTCCAAACTGTCGTCGAGGATCACTTCAGCAGCACAAGTAAAAGCTGTTCTCCTGGGATTTGCAAGAACCTGCTCCCAAACCTTCGGCATTCAATTTGCAAGCAACGCAATGAACTCAGTCTACTCCCAGCTCGTCCAAAGCTATACCGCAAGAGATGGAGCATTTTTGGATATTTTGGTAGCATTTGCATCATCGCAATTAGTTAGTTCAGGATACCTTACTGCCTCGAACTTGGAAATCACATCAAACAACTTGTTCCGTGCGTCCCTGACATCCTTCAATGCATCTCTGGGGCTTGGTCTTGATGTAGACGCTGTATTCCAAGCTGGCCTGAGCGCTGCAGCTACAGTTGATGTCGGCTTCGGTGCTGACGTGGCTGTCGGAGCAGGAGTTGATGCTTCTGCTGCTGCCGGATTAGCTGCCACTGCAAATGTCGGTGCTGCTGCAGGTGTAGCCGCTGGAGCTGGATTTAATGCTGGTGTTGGTGTATCTGCACAAGTTGATGCTTCCGCTGATCTTAGTGTTACCTTAAACACAAGACTGAGCGCCATGATTGGTGCCACAGGCCTTTACTCCAAACTGTCGTCGAGGATCACTTCAGCAGCACAAGTAAAAGCTGTTCTCCTGGGATTTGCAAGAACCTGCTCCCAAACCTTTGGCATTCAATTTGCAAGCAACGCAATGAACTCAGTCTACTCCCAGCTCGTCCAAAGCTATACCGCAAGAGATGGAGCATTTTTGGATATTTTGGTAGCATTTGCATCATCGCAATTAGTTAGTTCAGGATACCTTACTGCCTCGAACTTGGAAATCACATCAAACAACTTGTTCCGTGCGTCCCTGACATCCTTCAATGCCTCTCTGGGGCTTGGTCTTGATGTAGACGCTGTATTCCAAGCTGGTCTGAGTGCTGCAGCTGCAGTTGATGTCGGCTTTGGTGCCGACGTGGCTGTCGGAGCAGGCGTTGGTGCTTCTGCTGCTGCCGGATTAGCTGCCGCTGCAGATGTCGGTGTAGCTGCCGGTGTAGCCGCTGGAGCTGGATTTAATGCTGGTGTTGGCGTATCTGCACAAGTTGATGCTTCCGCTGATCTTAGTGTTTCCTTAAACACAAGATTGAGCGCCATGATTGGTGCCACAGGCCTTTACTCCACATTGTCGTCGAGGATCACTTCAGCAGCGCAAGTAAAAGCAGTTCTTCTGGGATTTGCAAGAACCTGTTCCCAAACCTTTGGCATTCAATTTGCAAGCAACGCGATGAACAAAGTCTACTCCCAGCTCGTCCAAAGCTATACCGCAGGAGATGGAGCATTTTTGGATATTTTGGTAGCATTTGCATCATCGCAATTAGTTAGTTCAGGATACCTTACTGCCTCGAACTTGGAAATCACATCAAACAACTTGTTCCGTGCGTCCCTGACATCCTTCAATGCCTCTCTGGGGCTTGGTCTTGATGTAGACGCTGTATTCCAAGCTGGTCTGAGCGCTGCAGCTGCAGTTGATGTCGGCTTCGGTGCCGACGTGGCTGTCGGAACAGGCGTTGGTGCTTCTGCTGCTGCCGGATTAGCTGCCGCTGCAGATGTCGGTGTAGCTGCCGGTGTAGCTGCCGGTGTAGCCGCTGGAGCTGGATTTAATGCTGGTGTTGGCGTATCTGCACAAGTTGATGCTTCCGCTGATCTTAGTGTTACCTTAAACACAAGATTGAGCGCGATGATTGGTGCCACAGGCCTTTACTCCACATTGTCGTCGAGGATCACTTCAGCAGCGCAAGTAAAAGCAGTTCTTCTGGGATTTGCAAGAACCTGTTCCCAAACCTTTGGCATTCAATTTGCAAGCAACGCGATGAACAAAGTCTACTCCCAGCTCGTCCAAAGCTATACCGCCGGAGATGGAGCATTTTTGGATATTTTGGTAGCATTTGCATCATCGCAATTAGTTAGTTCAGGATACCTTACTGCCTCGAACTTGGAAATCACATCAAACAACTTGTTCCGTGCGTCCCTGACATCCTTCAATGCATCTCTGGGGCTTGGTCTTGATGTAGACGCTGTATTCCAAGCTGGCCTGAGCGCTGCAGTTGATGTCGGCTTTGGTGCTGACGTGGCTGTCGGAGCTGGCGTTGGTGCTTCTGCTGCTGCCGGATTAGCTGCCACTGCAGATGTCGGTGCAGCTGCCGGTGTAGCCTCTGGAGCTGGATTTAATGCTGGTGTTGGCGTATCTGCACAAGTTGATGCTTCCGCTGATCTTAGTGTTACCTTAAACACAAGATTGAGCGCCATGATTGGTGCCACAGGCCTTTACTCCACATTGTCGTCGAGGATCACTTCAGCAGCGCAAGTAAAAGCAGTTCTTCTGGGATTTGCAAGAACCTGTTCCCAAACCTTTGGCATTCAATTTGCAAGCAACGCTATGAACAAAGTCTACTCCCAGCTCGTCCAAAGCTATACCGCAGGAGATGGAGCATTTTTGGATATTTTGGTAGCATTTGCATCATCGCAATTAGTTAGTTCAGGATACCTTACTGCCTCGAACTTGGAAATCACATCAAACAACTTGTTCCGTGCGTCCCTGACATCCTTCAATGCCTCTCTGGGGCTTGGTCTTGATGTAGACGCTGTATTCCAAGCTGGTCTGAGTGCTGCAGCTGCAGTTGATGTCGGCTTCGGTGCCGACGTGGCTGTCGGAGCAGGCGTTGGTGCTTCTGCTGCTGCCGGATTAGCTGCCGCTGCAGATGTCGGTGTAGCTGCCGGTGTAGCCGCTGGAGCTGGATTTAATGCTGGTGTTGGCGTATCTGCACAAGTTGATGCTTCCGCTGATCTTAGTGTTACCTTAAACACAAGATTGAGCGCCATGATTGGTGCCACAGGCCTTTACTCCACATTGTCGTCGAGGATCACTTCAGCAGCGCAAGTAAAAGCAGTTCTTCTGGGATTTGCAAGAACCTGTTCCCAAACCTTTGGCATTCAATTTGCAAGCAACGCGATGAACAAAGTCTACTCCCAGCTCGTCCAAAGCTATACCGCAGGAGATGGAGCATTTTTGGATATTTTGGTAGCATTTGCATCATCGCAATTAGTTAGTTCAGGATACCTTACTGCCTCGAACTTGGAAATCACATCAAACAACTTGTTCCGTGCGTCCCTGACATCCTTCAATGCCTCTCTGGGGCTTGGTCTTGATGTAGACGCTGTATTCCAAGCTGGTCTGAGTGCTGCAGCTGCAGTTGATGTCGGCTTCGGTGCCGACGTGGCTGTCGGAGCAGGCGTTGGTGCTTCTGCTGCTGCCGGATTAGCTGCCGCTGCAGATGTCGGTGTAGCCGCTGGAGCTGGATTTAATGCTGGTGTTGGCGTATCTGCACAAGTTGATGCTTCCGCTGATCTTAGTGTTACCTTAAACACAAGATTGAGCGCCATGATTGGTGCCACAGGCCTTTACTCCACATTGTCGTCGAGGATCACTTCAGCAGCGCAAGTAAAAGCAGTTCTTCTGGGATTTGCAAGAACCTGTTCCCAAACCTTTGGCATTCAATTTGCAAGCAACGCGATGAACAAAGTCTACTCCCAGCTCGTCCAAAGCTATACCGCAGGAGATGGAGCATTTTTGGATATTTTGGTAGCATTTGCATCATCGCAATTAGTTAGTTCAGGATACCTTACTGCCTCGAACTTGGAAATCACATCAAACAACTTGTTCCGTGCGTCCCTGACATCCTTCAATGCCTCTCTGGGGCTTGGTCTTGATGTAGACGCTGTATTCCAAGCTGGTCTGAGTGCTGCAGCTGCAGTTGATGTCGGCTTCGGTGCCGACGTGGCTGTCGGAGCAGGCGTTGGTGCTTCTGCTGCTGCCGGATTAGCTGCCGCTGCAGATGTCGGTGTAGCCGCTGGAGCTGGATTTAATGCTGGTGTTGGCGTATCTGCACAAGTTGATGCTTCCGCTGATCTTAGTGTTACCTTAAACACAAGATTGAGCGCCATGATTGGTGCCACAGGCCTTTACTCCACATTGTCGTCGAGGATCACTTCAGCAGCGCAAGTAAAAGCAGTTCTTCTGGGATTTGCAAGAACCTGTTCCCAAACCTTTGGCATTCAATTTGCAAGCAACGCGATGAACAAAGTCTACTCCCAGCTCGTCCAAAGCTATACCGCAAGAGATGGAGCATTTTTGGATATTTTGGTAGCATTTGCATCATCGCAATTAGTTAGTTCAGGATACCTTACTGCCTCGAACTTGGAAATCACATCAAACAACTTGTTCCGTGCGTCCCTGACATCCCTCAATGCCTCTCTGGGGCTTGGTCTTGATGTAGACGCTGTATTCCAAGCTGGCCTGAGCGCTGCAGCTGCAGTTGATGTCGGCTTCGGTGCCGACGTGGCTGTCGGAGCAGGCGTTGGTGCTTCTGCTGCTGCCGGATTAGCTGCCGCTGCAGATGTCAGTGTAGCCGCTGGAGCTGGATTTAATGCTGGTGTTGGCGTATCTGCACAAGTTGATGCTTCCGCTGATCTTAGTGTTACCTTAAACACAAGATTGAGCGCCATGATTGGTGCCACAGGCCTTTACTCCACATTGTCGTCGAGGATCACTTCAGCAGCGCAAGTAAAAGCAGTTCTTCTGGGATTTGCAAGAACCTGTTCCCAAACCTTTGGCATTCAATTTGCAAGCGACGCGATGAACAAAGTCTACTCCCAGCTCGTCCAAAGCTATACCGCAAGAGATGGAGCATTTTTGGATATTTTGGTAGCATTTGCATCATCGCAATTAGTTAGTTCAGGATACCTTACTGCCTCGAACTTGGAAATCACATCAAACAACTTGTTCCGTGCGTCCCTGACATCTTTCAATGCATCTCTGGGGCTTGGTCTTGATGTAGACGCTGTATTCCAAGCTGGCCTGAGCGCTGCAGCTGCAGTTGATGTCGGCTTCGGTGCTGACGTGGCTGTCGGAGCAGGCGTTGGTGCTTCTGCTGCTGCCGGATTAGCTGCCACTGCAGATGTCGGTGCAGCTGCCGGTGTAGCCGCTGGAGCTGGATTTAATGCTGGTGTTGGCGTATCTGCACAAGTTGATGCTTCCGCTGATCTTAGTGTTACCTTAAACACAAGATTGAGCGCCATGATTGGTGCCACAGGCCTTTACTCCACACTGTCGTCGAGGATCACTTCAGCAGCGCAAGTAAAAGCAGTTCTTCTGGGATTTGCAAGAACCTGTTCCCAAACCTTTGGCATTCAATTCGCAAGCAACGCCATGAACAAAGTCTACTCCCAGCTCGTCCAAAGCTATACCGCAAGAGATGGAGCCTTTTTGGATATTTTGGTAGCATTTGCATCATCGCAGTTAGTTAGTTCAGGATACCTTACTGCCTCGAACTTGGAAATCACATCAAATAACTTGTTCCGTGCGTCCCTGACATCTTTCAATGCATCTCTGGGGCTTGGTCTTGATGTAGACGCTGTATTCCAAGCTGGCCTGAGCGCTGCAGCTGCAGTTGATGTCGGCTTCGGTGCTGACGTGGCTGTCGGAGCAGAAGTTGGTGCTTCTGCTGCTGCCGGATTAACTGCCACTGCAGATGTCGGTGCAGCTGCCGGTGTAGCCGCTGGAGCTGGATTTAATGCTGGTGTTGGCGTATCTGCACAAGTTGATGCTTCCGCTGATCTTAGTGTTACCTTAAACACAAGATTGAGCGCCATGATTGGTGCCACAGGCCTTTACTCCACATTGTCGTCGAGGATCACTTCAGCAGCGCAAGTAAAAGCAGTTCTTCTGGGATTTGCAAGAACCTGTTCCCAAACCTTTGGCATTCAATTTGCAAGCAACGCGATGAACAAAGTCTACTCCCAGCTCGTCCAAAGCTATACCGCAAGAGATGGAGCATTTCTGGATATTTTGGTAGCATTTGCATCATCGCAATTAGTTAGTTCAGGATACCTTACTGCCTCGAACTTGGAAATCACATCAAACAACTTGTTCCGTGCGTCCCTGACATCCCTTAATGCATCTCTGGGGCTTGGTCTTGATGTAGACGCTGTATTCCAAGCTGGCCTGAGCGCTGCAGTTGATGTCGGCTTTGGTGCTGACGTGGCTGTCGGAGCTGGCGTTGATGCTTCTGCTGCTGCCGGATTAGGTGCCACTGCAAATTTCGGAGCTGCTGCTGGTGTAGCCGCAGGAGCTGGTGTTTCTGCAGGTGCCGGGTTCGGTGCTTTTGCAGATATTGATGCTTCTGCTGCATTTTCAAGTGATTTTGACATTGCTGGAGCTACTAATATTGATGCCAATGCGGCTGCTGCTATCGAAGCTAGGGTGAAATTACAATCTGCCCACAAATTAGCAGATTGCTTCATTTCATCTGCTAGATTTAATCAAGCAGTATCTTCTGGAAATAGGGAGTATGTTCTCATAGCTGTAGCAGAAATCATTGGTGAAGTTTTTGGTTCGGAAGCAAAAAACATATTTGTTCTGGAATCTAGTAAATGAAACTTGAACTTCTATTTGCTCTATATGGTTCTAATAATAAAATAAAAGTTTTTACTTCAAGTGTAGTGTTATTTATTGATTCTCCAATTGATTTCCTTTTTTCAGACCTCAGGTAGTTTTGGTTTTTTTTTTTTTTTCAGATGTACATTCTATTTTTACAGAACAAGTGTATATCGTTCGCATACAGATCTTTTTTTATAGTTTTTGGAATTTTTTTTATATAATAAAGAATATGGCATTTGTTTTCCATTTACACATTCAAAAATGTCTTTTAACATAACTATCATTGTATCGTTTTTTTTTAAACACATTCAATACTTGTCACCACAGCATACTTTTCACTATACTATATTTTATAACCGCAATTAATACAGTACGCCTTATAATTATAAAGAAAAAAATAATTTTAATGATTCAGTATTTAAAAGTACTTTCGAACAGCTTGCAAATAGCAAGAACCAAAAAAGCTTATTTAACAAAAATTAAACATATTCAACTCGAAAATTGATAAATTTACTATAGTGCTCCTCTGTTAAGTTGAGCTCTGATCTTGACAACATTTGCTTTTGGGGGAATTCAGTAAAAAAAGAATGTGCTATATATTGGAGCGGACTTGAGTTGATAAATTTACTATAGTGCTCCTCTGTAAAGTTGAGCTCTGATCTTGACAACATTTGCTTTTGGGGGAATTCAGTAAAAAAAGAATGTGCTATATATTGGAGCGGACTTGAGTTGATAAATTTACTATAGTGCTCCTCTGTTAAGTTAAGCTCTGATCTTGACAACATTTGCTTTTGGGGGAATTCAGTAAAAAAAGAATGTGCTATATATTGGAGCGGACTTGAGTTGATAAATTTACTATAGTGCTCCTCTGTAAAGTTGAGCTCTGATATTGACAACATTTGCTTTTGGGGGAATTCAGTAAAAAAAGAATGTGCTATATATTGGAGCGGACTTGAGTTGATAAATTTACTGTAGTGCTCCTCTGTTAAGTTGAGCTCTGATCTTGACAACATTTGCTTTTGGGGGAATTCAGTAAAAAAAGAATGTGCTATATATTGGAGCGGACTTGAGTTGATAAATTTACTATAGTGCTCCTCTGTTAAGTTGAGCTCTGATCTTGACAACATTTGCTTTTGGGGGAATTCAGTAAAAATAGAATGCGCTATATATTGGAGCGGACTTGAGTTGGAATACTGTATGAATTGAAAGTGTACTGAAAAAAAAAATTTATAAATCTACCATTGTTAATGGATGTAACGCTACACAACTTCTGGGATAAGTTTTTCCGATTTAAAGAAAATTCTCATATTGTTGGAGGAAAGAAGTAAGTTTAACCTCCTCTTTCAATTTCGGTGTAAACTTCCACCAGGCGTTAAAATTACTGGGGGATTATTCAAAGCTAAGGAGTTAAGACAACCATCGGAGCACAGCTCTTAAAGTTTTTTGAACGAAACCAAGATGTGCCTTAATCGGCCTAGTGGTCAAACACTCTTGCTTTGAGAGCCTTGTGTACACGCAGTAAGTTCACGGTTCGATCCTAGTGTGTGTCATGAAAATAACTTACAAATTTTTTCTCAATGTAATTGGTAGGGGGAAAGCATGAACCTAACAAGCATTAAATAAACGAATAATTGAAAGTTATCTTCCAGCCTGGTGAATGATTTTTTTTTCTTTTTTTTTTTTTTTTTTTTTTGACAGAGAATAGTGTAACCTTACACAGAAATTGGTGAAACGTTTTGCTATAGTTACATTACGATGGTGCAACCTTCCATAAGTGATGTGTTCATAGACACGGGAAACCCTCGCTCGTCACGTGCTAACTAGACAGATCACCCTACGGAACTTCGAAGGAGAAAATGATTCTCCCTTGAACTTCGTGAAGCCGCCATTTGGTGATTGCTTTACTGGTGCCGCTTTTTGGTGATCGGATTTTTACTTGCATTTCCCGTCTCAAAGAGACTAATCACGACACTAATGACAAAGATAGACATTTCTTCAACTGATAAAATTACTTGCAAACCAATACGTTAAAACTAGATGTCATATGCAAACGTAGTAAAATCAGGCAAAAGTTAACAAAAAACCATAATCTTTAAAACCGATTTTAGTGTAAAAAAATCATAAATAATCTTTTTCCTAACAGCATTATAAAGAAATTTTTGTATACAACAGAGATTAAATAGATACTGGCTGATCTTCTTTGGTAAAACCTTCCGCGCATTCGTCAGGTCTTCTCTGATCTTACCAAAATAGGGGTGTTAGGTAAGATAACAATAAGGGAAAGAATAATAAAAAGCAATTTGAACCGTATCAAACAACGTTTAGCGATGCTAATTTCAAATACATATTTTAGTTGAATATGTCAAAAGGATATAGCAAATACAAGTTTTAAATTGAAACCTTCGGAAAGTTCCCACTCACAACCCATCACCCCTTTTTTAAGTGGAACTGTTCACGAGTGCCAGGTGCGCTTTTCACGGACAGACACTACGTTTCGTGTTTTGTCAACGATTTAGTTGTTTCAAATTTGCGATGCGATAATTTTTTCTACGCAGCATTAAAATTGACTAGCTGCGTGGTCCGGCGGCGGTGTTGCACGGGCTACCTTTAAACAAAAAATTAACAAAAAATGAGAAAAAAGAACTATTTTGTATTATAATAGCTATAAGTTGTTACTTCAAAAACCTTTATTAGGGCATAGGTGTGTCCCGTGGTTTCACCCGCGAAAAAAGACAACAATCTCTTAAAAAATTATTTCAAGTACGCCACGATATGATATGTATATGATAAATACATAGTAAAAACAATTACACTGGAAATCGCAAAAATAAAAGAGCCTTTGGAAAAAAATTAGTAAGACGCCCAGTGGTAGCCCATGCAACGCCGGGCCACGCAGCTAGTACCCAATATCAAAATACTATGCAATTAACTTATGTATTTAGATACACTATATATAAAAAATGAAAAACAATTACAATTGAATAATACGATAAATCAAATTATTTAATTAAATAAGTAACTATCTCCTACTATAAGAACAAAAACAAGCATTGCAGAAATAAAGAAAACAAACCCCAATAGAAAAATCCTACAAATTAAATTATGTACCTGAATATTGAAAAAACACGCATTCAAAAATCAATTTGCTGAAGGCAACCATTTCGTAAAAAGCAGACAACATGGACCTTCGAGTCAGCGCCCTCTACACACAGTTGTCAAAATGATACTTTAAATGAACGCCATCTCTCGAGAAGAGTGGAAACTAATCCACTCATGCGTTTCGACCATTATTATTTTTAAACTATAACAATAACTCCTTACATATAGCGTAATGTTATATAGCCTAAAGCCTTCCTGATTAAATGGACTATGCAACACAAAAATAATTTTTTAATTCGAACCAGTAGTTCCTGAGATTAGCGCGTTCAAACAAACAAACAAACTCTTCAACTTTATATTATGAGTATAGATTTTAATCAGGAAGTGACTGTATGGTTTACTAACCTATGTACCTTTGTCATTTTTGTTCATTAAAATATATTTTAAATTTTACTGTTTGTAAATAAAAGTACTTATTCTTACTACACTAGTAAGAATATAATCTTTGCTATCACGACCAATTTTGCTTCTTTGCATTTTATAATTTATTGTCGGCCAAGAGTATATACAACTTTACCAACCAAATGAAAGTACCATATAGCAAATTTTACATATGGTTTCAATTGAATTTATTTGTAAAGATGCAAGAATTTTTCAAGATGCGAGATCCAGCCTAAAAAATCCTAGTATCGCTTTAAACTTCTCTAGCTGTTATCCATAAAGCAATTTTCCGTTGAAGAGAAAAGTATATACTGTTGTTTCCAAAAAATATTATTTGATTAAACAGGGATCTTTAACATTTCGTCTATCTATGGCAGGTAAAATATTCTGTTCCAGAATATTTCATTCGTATATAAGCGGGGTATTCATTTATCCGTTATTCGATTGAGCGTGGCCGACAGTACTTTAATATTTCACTTAATGCCGAATTACGAATTAGTTACAGATTAGGAAGATACAAAACCTATTTGAAACAAACAGTCTCAAAAAGAAATGTTTCATTGGGAGTACTGTTTCAAAACTGTAAAATCAATGCTAGAATCGAGAAAACCGAACCGGTTGTAAGCTTATTACAATGAGTGATTCCCACCAAATGGCGGACGACCGAAGGTAGAAAAGGAATCACTTTTCTACCACAAGGTGTTCTACCTAGTTAGTGCGCAACGAGCGAGCGTTTCCAATGTCTATGGATGTTTCTTTACACCATATATCTCGGTTAAGTTACCCCATAGCAGTGGAGGCAATGCTGCTGCCACCGTATTTATGGAGCAAGGTTACGCATATTTTTTTACAGTGCAACCTAAATCAATTTAGAACCAAATAGACTTCCCCATTGAACTCAAAAGAGGTAAGCATTTTCAAGGTCATAGCTCTCCATTTCAGATAAGCACCATAGTTGTAACATAATTTTAAAGATATTTTTCATAATTTTATTGATAACACCAAATCTTTTTCCGGACAAGCTGTTTGAAATGTTCCATAAGTGTTCTGGCCGAATTTCACACCAATTTCGTTTGACTCCATTTTATTAACCCCTGACGCAACAAGGATGAAAAAAGTTTGACGCGTCTATGTATCTGTCTGTGGCACTCTAGTGCCTTAACGGATGGGCCGATTTTGAAACCTGAAGTGATCAACAGTGTTCTTAGCTAGGTCACGTCTTCAGATGGCATGAATTAGCAAAGATATAAATTAGAATCCCTTGAAACGTTTTTCCCGATTTTTGAAGTGTTAACATACTTTAAAATTTAAAACAATAGTACCAAAAGAAAGAAAAAAAAATCTATCTGAGAAGATGTGTTTGGAACTTCTATGTAAAAATATATATATAACGAATTATAACGTTTTTTAGCAAATGCGGCTAAGGTTCAAATTTACACGAATGGAAACCGATGTCATTGTGGACAGACGAGGAAAGATAACTCAGTGATTTAAAATGTTTATCTGTTGCCAGTTTAAATTTGTTAACAATTAAAATACTTGTGATTGATTTTAGTATGAGAATTTTCCATTTTCCCTTTTTGTTCTGCTTTTGCCCCTCGAAAACAATTAAATGTATTTGAATTTAAAATGCTCTATAACCAGAGAAGTTCGTTTTAATATGAAATCGACAATCAAGGTCAGGGATTGTTTAAATTTTTAATTTAATCTTAGTACTTCTAATACATTTGAAAATTGGTCAGCTGTTCCAAACTTTTAAGGCCACAGAACCCTAACGCTTTGCTTTTACTTCAAGAACCGGGCCGGTCATTTCGGGGGATCAGAGGGTGTCAATAGCGTCCCCCCTCCCCTGACTTTGGGAAATCAATGAATTTAAGTGTAAGTGGGCGTGGTTCTGTTTTTTTTTTTTTTTTTGTCATTTCTTTGAGTACACACTAGTGCTGCAACATCGATGTCGATGTTTTGGAAATATCGATGATTCTCAAACATCGATGTTTCAGGTTTGATGTTTTTTCGATGTCGATGTTTTATATTTCAGCAGAACAGTTTCGCAAAAGTGAAAAATTTACATCGTTTATCAGTAGTTGCAATATTAACCTCATTAGGAATAGTTTTCTATGATTGAAATCGATGTTTTACGAATGTTTTTTTTTAAACAACGATGTTGTTTCGCGTTCAATCCCTAGCAGCATCATCTCATCGGCCGATGATCGGCCATTCATCGAAACCCGATGAAATTCTCATCGGCCGATGATCCAATATGTCTCATCGGCCGAGCAGAATCCGAGCAGCAAAATCCGATGAGAATACGATGAGATTTGGAGCAATTTACGAGCAGAACAGTCCCGTGCCGAGGAATTTCATCGGGAAACTTGATCGGAAGGATATCGTTTTCCGATGGAATATAGCTCATCTTATTTTCATCGGGAAAGTTGATCGGAAGGATATCGATTTCCGATGATAAGTAGCTCATCGAAAACCGTGCTCGGATACTGATCGGAACGATGTCATCGTGCGTTACAGGATCAGTTTACGAGGAGTTTGTTGATCGGCCGAGCAAAATCCGATGAGTTGATGCTACTTGGGATGTTTTTTATTCCGATATCTATGTTTTACATTTTAGATAAAAAGTATCATTAAAATATTCCATACAACAGATTAAAAACAAAAAAACATGCAGTTTTAAAAATTGGTACACAGGTACAGGAAGGTCTCCTCATGAACATACTTAAAAGTCCCCGGTGGTGAGGGGGGAGCTCGCAGCGCCACCTGGTGCTTTATGGGTGTTTTTTCAGTTTTCGTCTTATATCTCAAAAACTATTTATTTTCGAGAAAAAATGTCAATTGATGAATTAAAGAACATAAAATTATCTTTGAAACGTTTTTTTTTGTTTTTATTATAGCTATAATAGTTGCCGAGATATTGAATTTCAAAGTTTGTCAATTTTTGAAAAAAAACGACTATTTTTCCCCTCTTTTCTATTTTTGGAGCCACCTCAGTGATTAATTTGATATCATTCTTTTCTTTTTTCGACCTGAAGTAGTACAGCTCATTAAGGCGATTTGATTTCTTGAAACGGGGAGGCAGGTTGGGGAGGAAGGAGGCGAGAAATAAAGGAAGACGAAAATATGTGCAAGTGTACTTTTCCACTATTTTCCCCTCTACCTCGGTTCAGCAAACGAAGGCCCAAATAAGGGTAAAAAAATAATCATATGGCTTTAAAAGATGGCACACACGTGCAAAAAGGTGCTCCTGATGAACGTACTAAAAGTCCTCGGTAGTAGGGGGTGAGCTCGCAGCGCTATCAAGGATTTTGGGTGCGTTTTTTCAGTTTTCGTCTTATTTCCCAAAAACTATGCATTCTCCAGCAAAATCCTCAATTGGTGAATTAAAGAACATAAAAATACGTTTAAAAAGAATAGTTTAGTATTTTATAACTGAAATAGATGGAATCTACTTTCTATTTAATTTCTAAACTCGTGAGATTTTGAAAACCTATCTTTTTCTTTTCTTCTTTCTTTATTTTTTGGGACTACAAAAGGCATATTAATCACTTTTTTTTTTTTTTAATTTCGATAGTGTTGTGTTGTTTAAGTCAACTAAGGTCCAAGAAGACCTTAAATCATGTTAGAAATAAAAGGTATACCCATCTGCGAGAAGGATAAATAATAAAAAAATTGACAAAAAAGTCCAAACATTTTAAAAAAAAATAGAATGATGCAAGTAAAATAATGAAAGTGAACAGATGTAGAATAAATATAAAGTAACATGAAAATGACATTGTACTCAAGTTAAATAAGTACTTTCGTCATCTGACTGTTCATCTAATGTGATATCTAATTTTGAGCCTTTAAAGCAGCAGGCCCGTCATTTCAAGTTTTTCCATGGGGGGGGGGGCAAAGGAAAAAACACAATATGATTTCACCAAAAACAGCAAAAACTAAGCCCACTTACTTGTAAATACATTGATTTTTCAAAGTCAGGGGGGAGGGCAATTGACCACCCCTGCCCTCCCCCCTAAATGACGGGCCTGTAAAGCAGATACCCTGGCATTTAATGCAAGCAATGTTGCAGTTTAACCTTGATTTTCTGCAGTCGCATCTTCTACCACAGGGCTGTCCAACTGCTAAGAGCCCTCGGGCCAGAATTTCGGTCACTAATCACCTGGCGGGCCGCAGTTTGAAAAAGTTGAACAATAGCCTGTTATATTCAATTACAGTTAATAGTTGAACAATTAATTACAATTACAAACAACTTACTTATATTTTAATGTGAAAACTGAGGCCTATCAGCCTTCTTTACAAGGGCAGGAATGTCGACATCGATGTTAGTCGTTGCCAGCCGAAGAAGGTCTAACAGTGAACTGTCAGAGAGAGAGGTCCTGTGGCGATTTTTGATAGAGTTCATCACCGAAAAAGCACTTTCACATAAATATGTGCTCCCGAACATAGAAGTTATTTTCAGTCCGAGGTCACGTAGATTGGGGAACCGTTCAGTTGGAAGCAACTTGAAGAACTCGAATCCCCTTTCGGTTCTTGTTTGAAAGAACGGGTCAGCCTGGAGATCGCAAAGTTCTAATTGCAGGTTTGCCGGTTGTTCCTCAATGTTTGCTGTGACTGGGTTACTGAACAGAGCCACTTCATTCTTGATACTCTCAAAATCTGAAAATATGGTGTTGAATTCGTCAATAATTATTTGCAACTCAGGGCAAAACTCAGAAAAGTCCAGCACCTCCTCACATTCTGACGCCAAACGACTACAGCTGGCGAAGTGAGACAAGTTATTTTTTGCCAAAGTTGTATGGAAAATTTTCAGCTTGTTTCTAAACCCATTTACGTGTGCCATTAGATCAGACACCAGTTGACCTCTTCCTTGAAGTTTTAGGTTCAGATCGTTGAGGTGGCCAGTAATATCAGTTAGAAAAGCCAGGTGACGTGAAAAATCCATGCTTAAAAGTTCTTATTCCAGGTTTTCTGACGGAGAAAACTGTTGAAGGAAAAGAGGGATTTCTGTTCTCAAATCGAAAAATCTCTTGAGGCAGTTTCCGGCACTGAGCCACCTAACTTGATTGTACATGAGCAGGTCTCCGTATTCTGCTTCAATTTCCTCCAAAAAGTTACGGAACTGCCGATGCATAAGAGCCTTGTTGCCGCCTCTGATCATGTTGATGACTTTCACAACTTTTTTGAGGGTTTCAGTTTGCTTCACCGATTTCCCGCATAAAGCATGCTGGTGAATGATGCAATGAAGTACAGGGCATTTCATTCCTTTTTTTCTCAAACATCCAATCAATCCGATATTTGGTCCTACCATTGCCTTTGCACCATCTGTGACTATGGCGGAACACTTTTCAAAACCTCCGACACTGTTGACCGCTTTCAGCACTGCTTCAATTATGTCCGTACCCTTTGTTGTGGAGTGAAGAGAACACATGGTAAGGAGCTCCTCTCTGATCTCAAAGTCTTCTTTTGCAGTGCGAATGAAAATCAAGAGTTGACTAACGTCCGACTGGTCTGTACTCTCGTCGATACACAAGGAGAAATAACAGCATTTTTCAATCTCACTGGACAATTTCTGTTGTATTTGATCACCCATTTCGGCAACTCTGCGCTGGACGGTCTGATGAGAAGCTGGAACCGAATCAAATTGCTTAACAATTTTGCTATCACCAAATGCTTTTGCCATTTCTACAGCACACTTTTTAACCAAGACGCCATCAGTGTAAGGTTTTTCCGCTTTAGCAAGCTCAAGTAAAATTGCATACGAAGCATGCAAAGCATTGTACTGGTCAGATTTTACTTGAGTAAACACACCAGTTTGTTTTTGCAGTTTTGACTTCAGTTCTGAAACCATAAGAGATCTTGCTTCTCCTTGATATTTACCGTGGCTCCCTTCGTGAAGACTCGTATAATGCCTTTTGACATTGTATTCCTTGCACACAGCCACAATTTGCATACAAATCATGCACTGGAGTTTGTCCTTCCTATTTGTAATGAAGTACTGGGTTTCCCAGCGGTCCTGGAACATACGATTCTCGCTCTCAATCTTTCGTTTTTTACTCATGATGGAAGATGAAATATATGCAGTCAACTACTAGAGCCAAATCAAGATCATCAATGGAAAAGTGAGGATTGTTGACAACAGCAAATTCTCAACAAAAACCGCAGCGTCAGTGAGCCTCCCCCCTCTTTATTTTGAACCAATTACAGGCAGGTTTTACTTATCCCTGTCTCCCCCGCCTGGTATTACCAACGCGAGGCAATACTATTTCTAGGAATTTGTTTGAAGCGACACGTGCCTGGGTACTTGCAGGGTAGGATTGCTTGACCTTGACCTTTAGATGTCCCCCCCCCTATACGTTTTCTCCCAATACAATGAAAGGAGTGAAGAGCGATCGAGAGAAAATTTCGGGAACCGCGGTTTGACCAAGAATGGTAGTCTCGATGCTTCCCGATACCATAAAATTTCGAAAAAAGAAAACTGCTGAATAAGAAGTTGGCGGGCCGCACGATATGTGTTGGCGGGCCGCCAGTTGGACAGCTCTGTTCTACCACATCCTTTCGTGCATGAACAAAAAAAATCATGGAGAGAATGGAGTCAGGAGCAGGAAGCCTTGAAGTTGGTATAGGTTTCCATGACGTACCGGCTTTTTTCATTCCCAGGCATCGGGTGGAAGTAATATCACCAAACACTTTTGAATCTGGTGATAAAGTCTTAATGAATAAAATTTTGAGGCTTCTTCAGTAGGTGGGAAGGAAGCAAGATCTGCTTTTATTTTTCTTGTTACTCTATGAAAAGATATAAATCTTTGTTCATTCAGAGAAGTTACATTTACTGGAGCCCCATGTAAGGCCAAGAAAAATGATTGGTCTGCCTCCACTATCTGCTCTGGGGTAGAAAGGGAATTTGAGAACACTTCCGGCACGTAGCTCAACGATTGATTTTTTTTGCAACAACTTTATGAATTTGGATTTGCCTTTAGTATAAGTAGCTGATGTTGTGTCGCAGCCGGAGAAAGCATGGAGGAAGAGAATTTGATCTTTGAACTTGCAATTGTTTTGTAATTCTTGTGAATAAAAAATCTTGATGTCCACTTTATCTTTGCCTGGTTTAAGGAAAAGAATATTATTATTACTTGGAGTCGAAGCTGTTAATAAAACAAGAAGATCAACGTCTTCACCTTCGACATTTTTTTCGGAGAGAGATTTTTCCAAAGCTGTTTGAATTATCATGCTTTCAGCATCATCATCACTCAAACGAAACTCAATGCCAGATTTTACAAATTTTTATGCGTTCATCTTTATTAATC
>JAXGGA010016913.1:0-25570 GCA_038373865.1 Uloborus plumipes | reverse complement strand
TATCTCCAGCTACATATCTCTCCACCGGGCTTAATGAAGATGAATGGCAACAGCCTGCTCTACCTCTCCCTTTTTATATCTGGATGATAAGCAGACCCTCCAGGGTCCTTTTCTTCAGCTAAACACCAGGAGAGGGGGCAAGATCGTAAAGCCTATTACGCGTTTGGCCCTCGGGGGCAGCGTGGAAAAAAATGGCGTCCTTCCATTCTTAAAACTAGAAGTGGCTCACTCAAAATGTCAAGGGGTCGTTGGCGAGAGAAATAATTCATTACTCTTTACGATTATTCGGGAGAGATATTTGCTGGGTTTGTATATGTGAGTGCACTGATTTATTAGTTTTTTTGGAATTCTTGAGGGATTGCTCTAATGGCCTAGTTTGTACAACGTCTCTTGTGGGTATTCGCTTTCCTTTCCTATATTGTGGGGAAAAAATTACGCAAAGATAGAGGAAGAAATGAGTCAGGTACTTCGATTAAGATGTTTTTTCCCGTCTGCTCAGGATAAGAGAGAGAGATATTTGATGACGATAAAATTATTAAAGAACGATGGAGTTTTTTTTTTTGAAGTAATTAAGTAACTGAAGACAACACAAAAAACAGATCAAAATGTGTAAAAACTATTTATGAATATGTTTCGAATGCAAGCAGCTCCTGTTCTTTGAATGATTTTTTAGCAATAAGAGAAATGAATTAAAGAGAAAACGGTGTTTGCACATTTCCCAAGGATTATTATTTATTTTTGGAAAACTTTTTCCTTTTTGCAGAGTAATTTCGTTTAGTTAACAGGGTGTACCTTCTATTCTTTTTTTTCCCTTTACGGTTTTTCATAGGTTGATGCATTTTTTAAATACATTTTTCATAGTTTTGATACTTACGTGCAACGTTTTCCGGACTTGTCACAGTAGGCTTTAAAAATTTATAAATGCTGGATATTTTAGTCTATATTTTCAGACAATTGAAATTTATTTAAGGCAGATTAAAAGATTAATACACTGTAAAAAATGAATGTTGTTTTTACAGTATAATACAGCTAATTTTACCGTAATAAATAGTAAAAATTGCTAATT
Organism: Uloborus plumipes; assembly: GCA_038373865.1. Lineage (NCBI taxonomy): Eukaryota > Metazoa > Arthropoda > Arachnida > Araneae > Uloboridae > Uloborus > Uloborus plumipes. The sequence goes on along the minus strand of JAXGGA010016913.1, from coordinate 24,504 downwards.
TTACAGTAATAAGTTGTAAAATGTCTACTTTTACAATGCTAAACTGTAAAATTGCTAATTTGACAGTAATAAACTCTAAAATTACTAATTTAACAGTTTATTACCGTGCATTTTACAGTTTTAAACTGGAACCTCTGCTTTCAGTATTGTACTGTTATTTTTACAGTGTAATACAGCTGAAATTTACGGCAATAAACTGTAAAATTGCTAACTTTACAGTAAGAAACTGTAAAATTGCTAATTTTACAGTTTATTACTGTGTATTTTACTGTTTTAAGTTGGAATACCGGCTGCCAGCATTATAATGTAAAAACAACAGTTCATTTTTTGCAGTGTGTTTTCATTCCAATTTCGTTTTATTAGAATTCGGAATGCGTGTAATATGCTACACTAAAAACTGCAATTTTGAGTTTCGCTCACTATATAATTTTATGGGCAGCAGTACACAGTATACACCTTGCAACTTCTGTAGACTCCAGAGACACTGAGTCCAAAAATCTCTAAATCTCCAATATCTCGAAATTCCACGTATATTCTCAAAAGTGTATATTCTCTTACAGTAAACGCTTTGTGCAGAATTTATACGTAAAATTATTAACTAATTGACTTTGCATGGGTTTTGTAAATTTTATCTACACTTAAAATTGCAAATAACAGTATTAACCATCTCTTATGAACTATTTTTTTTATCACTAAAATATAATTTTGAAACCTAAAATTTATAGACCGAAAAAAAAAAAAGATCGATAGAGGTCAATAGAACCTCACTCAAACGCTTGAACTAAATGATGCGTTACTTAGCAAAGTACTGGTACACTTCAAAAAATAAGCAGTTGTTTTCACAGTATAATACTGGCAGCGGAGGTTCCAGTTTGAAACTGTAAAAGCAGAGTAATAAACTGTAAAACTAGCTATTTTACAGTTTATTACTGTAAAATTAGCAATATTACCATATGATTAGCTGCATTATACTGTAAAAACAACAGTGTAATCCTGGCAGTAGCAGTTCCAGTTTAAAACTAAAATACACAGTAACACAGTAATAAACCGTGAAAGTAGCAATTTTACATTTTATTACTGTAAACTAGCAGTTTTGAAGTCTACTACTGCAAAATTAGCAATTTCAGTTTATTACTGCAAAATTGGCTGTATTATACTGTAAAAACAACATCTATTTCTTACAGAGTAGTTAAGCAAACAGCTTTTTACGGAGAATAGTATGAGTATTCTTGTGCGAAAAATATTTAAGATTATTTATGCTTCTGAATATTTTTTGTAGTTTCATATATTTCCACGAAAAATATCTTTACATTTCACTATTTAACTGAAATTTATGTACGAGGAATTGTAGGTATTTTCCATTGTAGATATGTCACGGGTTCATTTTTAATATTGACCGTTATTTTTTATTTCATCTATTGTCATGGTGTTCGATCGAAGTTGTTACTTTGATCGAACAGCATGGCAATACTACTCTTCTAGTGATATCATACATTATTTTGCCGTTTTTAATGAACTAATAAACAAAACAGGCCTTAAAATAAAACTAAAAGTTTCATTAATTTGAAAAATAATGCTTCAGACAATTAAACCAGAAGAGTAAAATAATGTGCTGATTAAAAAAGCGAGTTATTAAAACTTGAAAAATTTCTTAAAATATCTTGATAAATCAACTTTAAATACTTTATTAGCATCTAAAATAGTCAGACAAATAAATATATCGCTTTACAAATAATCACTAAAAAGTCCAGTAAATTGTAACATTACAAAAAGTGGAGCAAAAATTGGCGATGCTGTAAACGTAATGTTTCTGTTTTCGCCAATGTAGAATGTAAACAAGTAGTCATGACAAGTGACGCACTTATAACGTATAAGTACGGTATTAGGCACAAGTATCAAATGATTGAAACCAAATCCAAGTTCTTTAAATTTCATCATTTCACTACAACCACACACATGTTTTAAATCAAGTTTTCATTTGAATCTTGTCCTCGTTTAGGTGAAGAGGATCAGTGTCTTACATCAATCACAAAACTATTTTTAACGTAATCAATGAACACATTATTCATATATTGAAATTAGTGTACAGACTGATAGTTGCTTAATGTCTGTCAATACAGGAAAAAAAAGAGTTATTTTGAAACGAAAAAAGAAAAATGATCCATCGCTAGTGAATATATCTCTGTCAGAAAGTAGAAACATTGTTGCATTATTTCGATATTATCATGTCTGCTTGAAAGATGAAGAAAATATCAAGCTTGTTCTGGACTTACTTATGTTTGCTTTATCAACACCTCTTTGTAACAAACTTGACATTATATTTCTGAAAATATAGTCAAAAAAAAAAAAAAAAAACTTCCAACACACTTCTTTGGAGAGTTATCTCTTATAGATCAGGAAGGCCCCAAATAATCTAAAGGTCACAGTTACAGGCACAGTTACTGATAAACATCAAACTGCCCACCCGCGTGACAGATCATTTCCACCCACCATTTTCAATCCTTCTTCCTTTTCGATTTATAAAAGAGAGGTCAACGCCTGTTCCCGATCAATTAGTTGGTATCTCTTAATTTGGTGAAAGATGGGAAATAAATTCTGAAGACCCAAAAAGGAACAGACGTCTTGTTCAAAAAAAGAAAAAGTTGTGCTTATTTTAAATTGAGCAGACTTTTGATGGGGTTGATAAAGAAGATGGATGATTCTGAAATATTCCAGTTCGTAAACATAGGATTCGATCTTCCTTATCAAGTGTTTATTGTTCAGCATTAAAATCAAGTGCCACTTCAAACAAAGGAAAAAAAAAATAAAATTAAGCACTTCGGTATACACAACTAAAATATATTACGTGCCTAAGGTAGGTAAGCTTAATTCAAATTACAGAACACACAAAAATGTAGGACATAGGGTAGACCGATGAGGTTTTTCGCATCGAGCTGCACTTTTGAAACTTGACTGTCAAATTAGATAATGAGAAGAAGGGAGTAGTTTGTTAGATTTCTTCAAAACAGCCCAGACATCAAAGGGTCAGAAGGGGTGTTTCCCCTTTCCCCAGCTTTGAGAATTTTTTTTATGTATAAGTCGAGAGTGTTTATTTATATTTTTTTATACATACAATTTGCGTTACGTTTATAGCCACTCCCTTTGAAAAATTCGAAATAACGAAACAGCTAAGATCCGCCTAATTTTTTTTATTTTAAAATAAAAGAAACATGAACTGAATGAAGATACTATATAATTTTCAATTTTTGAATGGGACAATTTTGAATGGGAAATTTTTCTGTTTGAGGGTCATTGAGTTTCGTAACAAATTTTATTCGAGCTCACCTGTATGATTAGTAATTTAAACACACACTCGAACTTTTATAGGTATATAAGTATACTAGCCGGGTACCCGGCCCTGCCCGGATTTCTGCCGGGTATTGTGTTTCAGTGAAACTCATTCATAATTTTTTCAGCATTAAACTGCACATCTATATACATAAAAGGCTACTTGTGTAAACAATGGCTATTTTTTCTGTTTATATAAACTAAAAAAAACTGTATTACACACCCTAAATAGAAATGCAAGCTACAAATAATATTTAGGTAAATAGGAAATGTTATAAGCTTGGTGTATTAAAATAAATATATATTTATCAATCGCTCTGGAGTCAAACATTTCCAAATATTGTACGTTAAATAAGTCCCATTATTAATTTCTATCCTTGTGACTTCAATGGTGAAAACTCAGTTGGTGAAAACATCTTATGTACCCCCCCAAAAAAAAGGCTATAAACACACTGTATTTTCTAACTGTTCCCAATATCAATTCTCTTTTTTTTTTTTTAAACCCGGTATCGATTATTGGCATAGATGAATATAAAAATCCTAAGAAAGCAATAAATGTCATACTTATTCCAGAGAAGCCTTGGTTCAAAATTTTCATTATGATTATTATTAATATTGTTGTTGCGAGGCAACACATTTTTGCAACAATGAACAGAAAATTTAATCATTTAATGGGGAAACTATATGAAGTTTATTGTTTTCTATAATAACTTTTTAAAACTAAGTTTTTTAGAAATAAATTATAGCTTATCCTGCTCCCTGTTACTGTAGCTATCTACGGTGAAAAAATGGTTAAAATCGGTTCAGTAGTTTAGAAGATTACCCCAGACATACATCCATACAAGAGTAGTCATTTATGTATATAGACTAGTCGGGTACCCCGGGGCCATCGCGATTCGCTCCTCTACTCTACTCTTTTCCTCCCCGGGCCTGACACTGTGAGATTGGGGGAGCCCGTGACGTCATTCATTGAGTCGAAAGATTGGAGCGTCTTACAACGTCTTACAAGACAAATCGGACATTCGCATTGTTGATGGGTGCTTGTAAAAAATTTTTTCTTGATGTTATTCATCAGGGACGGAACTAGATGGGGGCGGAAGGGACTAGTGTTCTGGGGGTCAGATTATTCGGATGCTAAACTAATGAACTATTGAACAAATTTATATTTTTCCCCAGAAAAAAAAGTGGGGAATTAACTCAACTTCTGTGAAGTAAAAGGAAAAAAAATCTAACTAAATGCAGAAATAAAGATGAGTGAGAAGAATGGACACGTAAAGAGAAAGGGGGACGGGGCGCAATAAATGGTGGGAATGTATTTTGACCAATACTTGCTGTATATCCTGCCTAATCATCGCACTAGAAGAAGGATTATGCGAACAAATTCCCTTGAAAGTAGCATTACAAAGCGATGCATTTACTTAAATAGCGTCTTCCTGCAATAAAACCATTATAAAATTTTAACATGGTGTCTTCTTCAGGTTTCAATGAGGAGAGTGACGGATTATCTCTCCTGCTGGGTTAAAAAAATATTGCTAGGGTTTTCATTAGAGTCAGTCAAGTCCCAATTTTTCACTATTTTAGCTAATCACAATGCAACAAATGCATTCCCATCATAGGCGGCTCGCTCGTCCAGGGGACAAGGGGGGCGACTGCACCCTCATTTCCAAAAACAAAGAGGCTTTGCCCCCTCACTTTTTGCGGTTAAAAAGTATTGATCGAGTGAAAAATGATTTTTTACACAGTAGATAGATTAATTTCACCAAAATAAAAGCGGAAAATTCCAAAAATAGGACTTGTTTCATGTTATTTCGTAAGACTGAATGAAAATCAACCTGCCTGTTTGATTTTTAAGGCCATATATTCCGCATTTTTTAGAAGTCAATTAGTCAATTGATCAGCAATGATAAAATCCAATATTATAGCCAAATTATAGCAGAAAAAAAAAAAAACCTTTCAAAATTGCTGCATCCTAACTCCCCCCTCCCCACATTTTTTTCGATCCTCTCTCTCTCTCTCTTTTTTTTTTTTTTTTTCTTTTTTGACCCCCCCCTTTTTTGGTTCACCAGCCGCCTATGATTCCCATAGAACTCTGCTCTATGTGCAGTAATATTTTTTTTTAATGTGTGGTGGGTTTCTTTCGTCTATTATTTTCATATCTCCTCTGTTTCAAGTCGCAAAAAGCTTAATACAGAACTTTACTATGAAAATATGTCATAACAGTAGGATATTATATTAACTAAGGGTTTATTTATTCCTCATTTATTTATTTGATGTTAGCTTATTACCCTGCGTTGCCCGGTATTGCATTATGTTTAACTTATTTCATACTAAAATGAAATAAGTAAGCCTTAAATTGATAATTTATTGTTAATCGTAATCTTTGTTGGAAAATACTCATATATAAATGTGTTAAAGTTTATCAATTTGTATGCTTAAAGGCTTATCTCTATTACTCTAAAAACTCAAAATTGAAAGAAATGGCATTTTTTAGACAAAAATTTGATTTTTGAGCTTTTTGAATTTTTTAAAAATTTCATTCTATTACCGCCTATGTGAATTGTGGTGCATCAAAGAACCTCTGTGCCAAGTTTGATGAAAATCCGACGAAAGCTGTGGATTTGTATAAGGAACAAACATAAAAAACACATCGATTTTTATATATATAGATTTGTTTGAAAAATCTTACGACTAAAAATTTTACTTCAGATTGGGTGCGTATCAATAATATTTTTTAACAGTTTTCCAAAAAAAAAAAAAAAAACATGATTTGGAAAGCGCGAAGTTTGCAAACTTTATATTTTAAGTATTTTTACTTATTATTTTTATTTTTCAATGTGATAATTATTATACATTCCACATTGATGACTAATATGTAAGCCAGCGAAAAATATGCAAAAAAATATATATGTTTTAACATGGGTATTGTACAATAAATTCCCATTTTTAAGCGAAAGGTAGGGCGAAAGCGTGCTTTCGATCTAACGCGGAGCGCGGAGGAAGGACTCAATGTGTGACGTCACTAAAGCCAGTGTGCGGCCCGGGGAGAGAAAAAGTCACTATTTCTTCGCGACGGCCCCGGGTACCCGGCCCTGCCCGAGTTTCGGCCGGGTATGGTGTTTTAGTGACACTCGTTCATGAATTTTTCAACATTAAAGTGCATATTTATACACACAATGACTACTTCTGTAAACAATGGCAATTTTTTCTGACTGGACAAACTAAAAAACTGTATTACACACCTTAAATACAAATGCAAGCTACAAATAATGTTTAGGTAAATCGGAAATGTTATAAGCTTGGTACAGGGTGCGGCGGAGAAACTTGCAGACTTGAAAAGTCAACTAAGGGAAAAGTACATCATGTATCAGTTTACTACTTTTTATAAGATATGGTACCCATTTCTCGCTGTCATACATTGTAGCTTGTACAATGAATGTACACTGCAAAAAATAAAGTGTTGTTTTTACAGTATAATACTGGCAGCAGAGGTTCCAGTTTAAAACTGTAAAATGCACAGTAATAAAATGTAAAATTAGCAATTTTCAGTTTATTACTGTAAAGCAGTCATTTTACAGTTTATTACCACAAAATTAGCTGTGTTGTACTGTAAAATCAACAGTATAATACTGGCAGCAGAGGTTCCAGTTTAAAACTGTAAAATGCACAGTAATAAAATGTTAAATTAGCAATGTTACTGTTTATTAGTGTGAAATTAACATTTTTACAATTTATTACTATACAATTAGCAATTTTTACAGTTTGTTACTACAAAATCAGCTGCAATATATTGTAGAAATATTTATTTTTTACAGCGAAACTGCAAAAAGCCATCAGAAACATAATGCAGTCGTATTCAACGGATACTTTAAGAGACATCATCAAATTTCTTCAGCTCTAAATTTTCTTCCTCCTTTTTTTTTATTCCCAAATGGGAACAGAAAAAAAAAACTTAAATATTATTCAACAGCACACTTTCTGCGTCTGTCATGGCTTACATAAGCCGTGACCACGCTTGTAATGCTATACAGGCGCGTCTTCTCTATTAGCGCCCGTTACTTCAATTATGTCCGTCGCGAGCGGTGCGGGACAGTTTGTCTCGTCGGGACATTGACGAATGACGCGTGATGCGCCCGAATTGAACAAGCTAATTAGCTAATGAACAATCCGAGAAATGAGCTTTCGGAGCGTCGGGGGTCGTGCACCAATTGCGGATAGTCATTTCAAGTCGATTCCGGAATGTTAGGGAAAACTCGATTGTTTATTTTATGTCAATTCATAGCAAAAAGTAATGGTCTGCAGAAAATGCGGATTTTTTTTTTTTTTTTAGTTTTTTTAACGATTTCTGCAGTTTTTCAAGACAGAAAAAATCTGTATTTTGTCTTCAATATAATCTGCCGAAAATGCACTTCTTTTTGTTTTAGTTTTCTGTAGACATTTTGCAGGATATTTGAAGCATGTTCCATATTTGCTTATAATTTGTGCACATTTTTCAAAGCTTTTTAGCATATTTTTCTTGCTGGGTTGAAAGCCATAAAATTTAAAAAGACTTTATTAATTATTTATGCTTGAATAGGTACTAAACTTTAGTACTTGTTCAAGCTTTATATTTTCTCAAAAACATTAGAAATATGACGAATAAATGCTGATTAATTTAATTTTTAGGTGATTTTTATTTAATTTAAGGCTTATTAAATTTACTTAAACGTTTTAGCAGGTGCGAAACTTAATTACATTTTATTTGAAAATATATCTCCCAGTCACTCAGTAACGAAATATATTACTTTATTTAGCAGTTGAATATTTAGTTGAGCTTGAAGTCAGTCTAACAAACCAACCCAATCCCTCAGAAGCGACCAGTATTTAACGAAGTACACTCTGGCTTATTTAGATTGATTTTACAAACACCGTTTAATTTTAAAATATAACTAGGGGAAACGAGGCCAAGTAAACAATAAAGTGTTTACTCGGTTTTTAGCGTCACCTATCTGGTATCATAATTTTAGCTTTGCAGTAGCAAATGTAGACCACCCAAATCCTGAGAAAGTTAGATCTGAAAATCAAAGCAAAGCAATTTTCAAAAATTGATACTCATCTTGTAATATTTTGCTGGAAGTTAAAAAATATTTGTGTTATTATAAAATGATAACGCGCTTGTTTATAACATTTTAAATATTATTTTAACCAATAATACTCTGTTCAGTATTTATTTATGCATTATTAAAATTCTTTCGATTTTAAATGTTCTGCACATGTTAGGGCAAAGTGTATGGGCTAAGTGAAATAGTTCATTTCATTTACTAATTCAATCTAAATTATAACGTAAATCGTATCGCAACGCAATAAAATCACGTATTCATATATTAATTCATCCATTTACATTAATTCATACATTGTTTAATTTATTTTTATTTATTTATTTTTTTTTTGTTCTTCACCATTTTATTCACTCATTTATTTTGTCTCATAATACTTTTTTAATTTGTTTATTGTTTCATTATTTATTCACCAATTCATTCGTTTTTTTTATTTGCTCATTCACTTAATCAAACAAGAGAAAAAACAATTAAATTGAAATTATTTCTTTAGAAAAGTATTACATTTTTCACTTTGCATCATTTGGGGAAATGTGAAAATTTTCCGTTTCCTTTCGAGGGTAAAAACTCACTACCATTTTTTTAAAAAAATGTTTCAGTGTAAATTTTATTTATCATTGTTCTTTCCTTATATACTGTAATTTTTAAAACAAACATCCCATTTGTTCGATAGGAAAAAGGTAAGTTATCTTAACTCTTAACTATCACTTTGCCCCACATCCCTTTGCATGATATAAGTATCCGATCAATAATAATCGTTCTACTAACTAATCTCATTAATTACTTACTCATAAGAAGCTTATTGCATAACGCTCAACATCCTTTTGTTGAAGTAATGTGTAATTAAGGGCTGTTCTGATATTCCTCTTTTGGTTGCAAACTTAAGGCCATCGTTTTTTTCCCTTCCTAGTTTAGGTACAAAAATCTCCACGAAATGCTAAAATTAATAAAATGCCAATCATTAGTTATTGCTTAGTAGAAACTCGTCAGAAAAACACGAAATGACGTAAAAGTCTTTAGATTGTATCTCTAGTGCTGAATAGGGAACATAACATCTGGGCAGGAGGTTGGAAGAACTAACAAATCAGTTGAGGGGCACGACAAAAATTTGCTCTGACCTTCCGTTTTCCAAACCTGCCTGCACTTTTTTTTTTTTTGTAACAGAGAAAAGAATTTTCACATCGTTATTAGTACCTCTTTTATAGTGACTTTGTGTGAGGTAATCTCTAGGAAAGATTGAATAAAAACAACTTATCTAATATTTCTACATTTAGAAAGAAATCATGAATGAAAAAATAGATGAGTAAAAACTGTATAGCGATAAAGTTGACATAAATGCTTGGAAAAATGTCATTTACTGATTTAACTGCGATTCATTTGTATACATTATCTCCAAAAATAGTCAAAATTAATCTTTCAAATATGCACTGTAAAAAAAAGCTGTTGTTTTTACAATATAATACTGGCAGCAGAGGTTCCAGTTTAACTGTAAAAGCAGACTAATAAACTAAAACTAGGTACTTTACAATTTATTACTGTAAAACTAGCAATTTTAAAGTTTATTATTGTAAAATAGCAATTTTACTATAAAATTAGCTACATTATACTGTAAAAACAACAGTATAATATTGGCAGCAGAGGTTCCAGTTTAAAACTGTAAAGTGCGCCGTAATAAACTGAAACTTGCAATTTTAGTTTATTACTGTAAACTAGCAATTTTAAAGTTTGCTACGGTAAAATTAGTAGTTTTACAGTTTATTACTGTAAAAGTACTATAAAATTAACTGCATTATACTGTAAAAACAACAGTAATTTTTTACAGTGTGGAACAAATCACTGAAATATACTCTCCTAATCTTCTTAAGCACCCCCAGAACCATACGTCCAAAAAACCAACGTCTCTTTCACATTAGTCATCATCCTATTCATTTCCATTAGAATAACAAAGAAGGGAATAAAAACGTTGCCAGTTCTTCCATGTAAAATTGAGCGCACGTGGCAATTTCATACATCGTCCGACATAATCTTGACATGGTGGACGAGGTTAGTTGTAACCAATTACTGCAGACCATAATGCACCGAATTCTTAATCATTGCGTTTGAGTCTTCGCTTGCCATGGCGCTTTTCCACAGTGATTATGAGTGAATGACACGCTTGGCATGACGTCTAAAATGGCGGCGATTACGCCTCGCTATTAACTGCGAAATAAAACGTTCCGCGTCGGTTTCCTGGAAATATTTGCTGTATTAGGCTCCTGGAAGACTGAGAATTTGGAATGTGAGGGGAAATAAGTACTCTGTGTGTAATGACTAAACGTTATTTAATGCACACAATTAAATTGTGTGGTCGCCGGTCACCACTAATGCAAGTTGTTAAAAGGAGACCAGGTTTTCCTCTTTCTATTTAAAAAGATATATGTGCAAAGCATGCTACTAAAAGTACTTCAATTTTGGAACCTATCTTACAGCAGGGACAACATAACATTCCTTCAAAAAAAATTTTTTGATGCGTTTTTTAAAAATTAGTTTCTATTACTTTTGCTCGTTGCTTAAGTCTAGACTGGCGGTTCTGACTTAATTTGAATGATGGATAGAACACTCATTGCTTTTTGAATGGTAACATATGGTTGTAAAGCAGGTAGATGGGATAAAATTGAAAAGAAATTTTCTTGAGCCACGATTGAGAACTCTTTTGCGTTTTCAACTTCAGGAAATGATGTTTCAACATTTTTATTAAATGAGTTTGCCAGCTGTGTGAGGTGGGGAGATTAGTAAAACCGAAGAGTCAGATACTTTACTTATCCAACAGTAAATTAGGAAACTTTTAGATGTATTGAAAAGCAGGCATCAAAAAAATTAAGAACCAAAGGTTTGTAAGACGAATGCTGAGAAACCTCATCTCAATATAAAGGCTAAAGTTCGTGGTTACATACTAGAGTGTAGCTCCTGGAGATCAAGAGTGTATGAATATGAAACTAAAAGTGTTAATAATTCTTAAACTGTGCAATTTTACGTGATGGTGCTCAGTAGAGTGACTAGATTTTTTATTGAGGGATGAGCTTCATAACTGTACTTACCTGAGCGTAAAATAATGTACTGGGATTAGCAATATAGCATAGCTGAAAATCAAACCTCTTATTTGGTTTATTAATTCCCCCTGCTTGAGCAACTGAGCCCCTGATGTATCAAGGGAAAAGAAATTTCGATGGGAGAAAATGCGTTTTAGTTTTGGACATTGTTTTGGAAAAACTCTCAAAGAACTGAGTAGTGTGAGTGAGAGAGCGAGAGAGAGAAAACGATTTAGAAAATGAGAGAACTTAATAAATTGCCCCTAAAAGGCATGCTTTCTTAACATAAAATGAGCACTTCAATGATTATTAATTACGTATTCTTATTCCCAAATAACCTTTATTGTGGCGTAATTTTGACAATTACTTTTTTTGTGCTAGATATATTTATATTCAACTGACTGCAACAAGCACTTATTTTATCTTTGAAACCTCATACAGAGAGAATGAAAAATTTCCTAAAAGTTTCCCATGATGAAATTCTTGACGAAGTCCAGAACGCTGAAGCTCATTAATAAAACTTAATACACATGTGGGGAGTTTTACTTTATTAGATATCTACCCCTTTTCCCCTATCAGATGTAAAAGTTTCATCCAAACTGAACTGTCATATTTGATGGATCGAGCATACGGGTCACAGAAGAATGGTAGTGCATCACGTGATACCATTGATCTGGGAAGTGGATAGGGTTTTTTCTCATCTCGAGGGAATTTCATCCTGGATGCTTTGGCATGAATTTATCATAAAGGAGAATCATGATGAAGACTTAACTGAGATACTCAGCAGATTAAACATTCTGAGAGCAGTTTCTGTGTGACGACAGATGAAGTTTTCAGACTGTATACATTTTTCTTTTCTGGTAGTCGCAAATCATTACTTGAATTAAATAAATTAAAGTGCTAATGCTTTTTTTTTAAATTTTAACAGATGAAATGACACGGAACTCGCAAATGCAGCAGTTACAGGCAGATATTAAGTTTTTTTTCTATTTCATTCAGTTTATTATAATAATGTTTTGAGAATTATTTTTTCTCCATAACTTGTTGTGGTTGCTTTGTGACAGCTAGGCTGGCAATATTGGGTTGCGCTGCTTAACTTTTCCAACAGTATCGGAATTTGCGGGCAGTTCGACTCAAACAATACACACATGCCATAGAGACCCGTTCATAGGATCCTGTGGAGCCCCTTGGACCCCATTGCTCACACACGGAAATTACAATGGCAGGAGAGAAAAAGAACGAAGTACATCCATGCTTGAGCCGGGATTCCAGCTCGGTCCGACTTCTCTGACTACTAAACAAGCTGGCCGACTCTTTATTTCAAACATTAGAGAAATAAAGCAAAGACAGGCATCTTCCTGGTAAAAACAGACATCCTTCCTGGACGGACAGCTCTTTTATTCAACGGACAGGCATCCTTCTTTTGGTAACGGCAAATGTGTCACAGCGCTACCACGCTTCATTGATCTTCGCATCTGAATGAAAATTTCGATTTCCTTCTCTGTTTTACAATCAACTAATAATTAAACAACCATCAATACTTCAAAACTTCTAATTTAATCAGAATTCAAGCAGATATTCCTGTTCTATTTAAAAAAAGCCATGTGAAAGGCTTTCATAATTGGGTTTATACTTTTTTAAGTGTTTTAGCTCATAAATAGAACGCTGCAAGAACAAAATTCTAGCAATTTACTCTTTTTACGATCAGTATAACGATGTAACACCTCAAAGTGGAGCTATTGCAAAGGTAAAGTTGCTGTGTTGCAAAGTTCTGGGGTCTTCCCAGTTGTCACAAGTAACATGTCGGCACAGTAACATGACACACTATGTTTCAAAGATGGAATTCAAGTTAATAAATCCTACTTTTTAAAATTTTTTTGTTAAAAATCATACGAAGCTGCATCAGTTAAACCAAACTTTAAAGAATGATTCGTGGAAATACTCGCAGTAATTATTGCCAGAAAAAGTATTGTAACAATTTGTAACAAATAGTACCGTTCTATTTAATGAAAAATAACTACACTCATTGCTCTTATGATACAAATTATTCTTGAAAGGTTTCTCCAGTGATTTAAGTAACATAATACAAAATTTAAGGAAATTGAGGCAATTTTCCTCGAAGTATTTATCATCTTAACCTGAAACCGCCCATTCTGCCATCAGAGATGATTTGCCGATTTCCCCAGAGAGGTTTGACTGCGATTTTTCGCGCTGGAAAAGCGACGAAAACGGCGCTTGGGCAGACAGGAGGGGTTCAGATACATCTTCATTTGGGCTGCAATCGTCAAAGGGGTGCCACACCCTCCTGATGGGGCTCCACCCACACCATCAGATGTTTGGATGGTTCATCTTCCTGGCAACTTCCGTCTGGAGGAAGAGCAAAGATGAAATGATCGAAGTCTTTAACAATTTAACCCATTAATTTTATTCAGCTGCGGTGCTTAATATTTTTCAGTTGGCGATTTGCATGCACGAAAGGGGGGTGGAAAGCAAAAGCAGGGAAAGGGCGTTACCATATAAAGATTCATTGTAGCATCCCGCCAACATTGTATGAGGAAGAAAGTACTTCAATACAAATTTGCAAAATATTCAGCTAATATATGCCATTTTAGTGTTTTTCAGGACACGACGAGAGCTTTTTAACTACATCGTGTGGGCAATACTCATAAAAAATATCATCATTTATACCTTAAGTCATTGTCAGATATCCATTTTTGACCGAAAGCCTTCTCGGTGCATTTCCCTTTACTGCAATAATCGCCTTTGACAGCTGACTGCGAAAACTCTTTGATTCGTCAGAAAACCTTGACCGCGGGATTATTTATAGGTAGTCATCAGTCTTTGAGCTAAAGAAGGTAATTCCGCTTGTACTTTCATCGTCCATAAACCTCTGTAATTTAAAGAGATTAGTCTTTTACCAGTGCAAATAAGTGCTTTTTAACACAGTTATTTATTACTAGCGGTACCAGCACGGCTTTGGCCGTGGTATAAAATTAAAAGTTCATTTGTAAAATAATTGGTATAGCAAAAAAAAAATGCTCTATTTTAGTAGTAATTCAACTATAATTCCTTCAAAGTATGATATAAAGATCTGATATGGACCCCACACTACTTAATTTTACGTGTAAATTTCTTAGTAGATGCCTTAAGTGCTAAAATAGTGCTTGGAGTGAGCAAGATAACAATTCAAACATTTGTATCCCTAGTTTGCTACGAAACAATGCAGAAAAATGTTTTACAATGATTAATCTCCTAAATATCGTCGATTTTAACATCATTCAGTGGATTTTTCGCAAAATATCGCCAACAGCGCCAAATTGAACCTAAATAAAAAAAAAAGTTTTTCGCCAAATTGGCGTCAAACACTTGGCGATCAAAAGCTTGGCGATATATCGCCAAGTGGTCGCGCCAATTCATATCACTTTTGTTAACCAATTCATATCACCTTGCATTGAAAACACTGATTTACCCGATAAATGGGGTAAAACACCACCTTGGAACATTCGAATGCAAGGGAGATGCACAAAAATAAGCCAAAAGAGAAAATAAAAACAATTTTGTTGATAACAGAAACCAACAGAAATCTTACCAAAGTTTAAAAGAAGAAGAAAGTTTTCTTTCCTAGCTTAAAAAACAAAACAATACATTTTCCGAAATGAAGCACTTTAACAAGAAGTTCTGTCAAGAACTAAACGAGCCTACTTTCCCGTACATCGACATCGGCATTCTAGCATCTAATCAATATTCTCTTGAATATCTGAAACTGACAATTATGTCAAACATACCTTTCTAGCACTTAAAGCTGATTTCTAAAAGCAAAATATACCCCTCTCATCAGATAAAATGAACACGTAAAAAGTAAATAAACGAGTAAATAAAGTTTTGTCACACCTTTTAAAGAATGTAAACTGTTATAGTTCTTTCGTAGAAAAATTTCACAATCGTTTTCAAAAGGAAAAAAGTAATAAATAAAATAAAAGTACAAAGAACATCAAAACACATTTTATCAAAGAAAGAAAAAAAACCTCGTTCGTTAATAAAATGTCTCGAATTTTATTTTTAATCCGTTGCCAGTTATTAAATATAAATAAAGAATAAAATGCTCTAGTGAATGAAAAATTTTTGTAAACAAAAAAAAATCGTCTGAAAAAAAATAATAATAATAAATTAAACTAAAAATGCATAAATAAACGAAAAATCGTCTGCCCAGTCAGTCATTTTTTTCTGAGCCTGCATTTCCGCCATGTTTGCGGAGTCGGAGTCGGAATCAGAGTCCTTACAGAAGATTTTTCAGAAAAGTACTTAACATAAAGTTTTTATCAAAACCGTTTTCTTACAAAGTTAGTTTGAAGGAAATCCGCTTTTAAGTTCAGAATCAACATTCAATTTAAATTTCTCAGTATGCGCTCATGTTAAAAAATTTTCTGAACGGTTCATCATTGAACGAAAAATGGTTCAAATTGAAAAGTGAAATATGGGAAAGAGTCTCTCCGAGATCTTTCGAACAAAAAAAGTTTATTGAATTCAGACGATTCACTTAAAAGTTATTAGGTGGAGAAAGGTTGCTAGAAAGGTTCAATGTTGAACGAAAAAAAGGTTCACATTGAAAATTTAAATACGGTAATGAAGTATCCTTGCCGAGATCTTTCGAACAAAAAAAAGTTTGTTTAAATCGGACTATTACTTCAAAAGATATAGGGGTGAGAGCTTGTTTGAACGGTTCAATGTTGAACGAAAAATTGTTCAAATCGAAAATGTAGATACGGGAATGAAGTATCCTTTAAAAGATCTTTCGAACAAAAAAAAGTTTATTCAATTCGGACGGTTCACTTAAAAGTTATTAGGTGGGGAAAGGTTGCTTGAAAGGTTCAATGTTGAACGAAAAAAAGGTTCACATTGAAAATTTAAATACGGTAATGAAGTATCCTTGTAGAGATCTTTCGAACAAAAAAAAGTTTGTTTAAATCGGACTATTACCTCAAAAGTTATTAGGGGTGACAGCTTGTTTGAACGGTTCAATGTTGAACGAAAAATTGTTCAAATCGAAAATGTAGATACGGGAATGAAGTATCCTTGAAAAGATCTTTCGAACAAAAAAAAGTTTGTTCAAATCGGACTGTTCATTCAAAAGTTAGTATCGCGGAACCGGTTGTTTGAACGGCTCAAAATTGAACCAAAAATTGTCCAAATCAAAAAATCAAATATGGGAATGAGCTGTACTCGCCGAGATCTTTCCAACAAAAAAAAGTTTATCCAAATCGGAATGTTCATTCAAAAGTTATTATGGGGGGACAGACAGACCGACAGACCGACCGACAGACCGACACACAAATCCCCCATCTCAATACCCTACTTTCAAATTTTTAATTTTTCGATATTCATTTTACCTCTTTATTTTTTTAACTTGGCGATATTTTTTGGATTTGGCGATATTTTTTAGATGCTGTAAGCTACTTTTAATACTTTTTCCGTCTTTCTTTTATTTTTAACGGGAAAGTAGGCTAAAAAGAACGATGCAATATCGTAATTGATACGATATTTGGTTAATCTGTGCTTTAGGTACCCTTTTCTCGCTAAATGGGCGATAGGCGCGCACTCTAGGCGCGCCAAGCGTGGTAACTCTGGCTATTTTGCGTAGTTGACTTTTTGAAACGCCAAGCAGGGTCCCAAAGCATCTTCACCGGCAAAAAGACAGGGTTGCCAGAGAATTGGAACAAAAAAATACTACGCCTCCTCTAAAAAAAAATATTACAAAATACTACTGTTTCCAAACGTTGCCAAAATCAATGTTGCTGAAATGCGAAATCTATGAAAATGAAAAAAAAAAAAAATCCGCCAAATCTTTTAATTAAGTCATTAGTGTATTGGAAACAGGGTTGCCAGAAAAATACTACGCTCCTTATTTGGGCCGAAAAAATACTACCGTAGAATCAAAAATACTACGTCTGGCAACGCTGGAAAAAGAACGAAACAAAAATAAGTATGAACACGTAACCATAGTAACAATATGAAAAGTTGATTTCCGTTGATAAAATAATTCATTTTATCTCTCTTTTCAAACAAATTTTATTCGAGAGCTCAACCATTTTAGAATCGTTTGGCTTGCTTTACTGAAGGTAAGCCTTGAATTCCGGGATTCTAAAAACAATTGTTACAGCTCCCCTGATGATCGTAGAAACTTCAAAAAAACTTCATTTTGTGCAGAAAATTTCAAGCTTTTGAATGACATAAGACTTGAAAATGTGTATGAAATATTTCTTCCCTATTTTATCGAATTTCCGCTAAGAATTCGAATAGAAAAAGAACGAAATGGAATTTTCGAAAAATCGCTTCGAGGTGCAAAACTACATGCTACAAACTAATTTTGTGCCAAGTGGCATGAAAATCGACCGAACGGTTTTGGCGCTACGCGCGTAACAGAAAGAAGGACAGACAGACCCACCTTCAGCTTTATTATTAGTAGAGAAGATAAGTCTCACACTGTTCTAGTATGAGGGAGAAACTAAGCTTAGAAATTTGATGTGATAGAAATATGATAATGATAGAAATGAGCATTGAGAGCTCAATGGACATGAGGACCCGCAATTCTACAAGATCTGTACTATTTTGAACTGATTTCCTCTTGGAATATAAAGTCTTCGAGTCCAAAGATTTAAGGCATCTTATTGAGGTTCATGGGTGCGCAGGTAAGAGGATCTCAGTTTTACCAGAAGATTTGATTTTCAACTACAGTGAACTCTCACTTATACACCGCCTCATTTATGCTCTTTTTTCACATATACGACGATTTTCAGTGGTCCCGGAACATTTCATATTAAAATAATGATAATTTTATTCGTTTATACGTCGCTCTAAAGATAAATATTTCACTTATGCTCCGAATTTTCCGTAAAATGCCAACAATTTAACTTATTTTCCTAAAAAATGAGCATGTTTCTTCACTTTCCTCTTTAATCTTTCACAGAAGGTATTTTTTCCACATGAACTAGAGTTCGGAGAGGGGTAATTATCTACACTGCTCGACATTGAAAATGCAACACCAAGAAGGAGTGGTCAGAAATTGATGAAATTTGGTAAGAAGACAGAGACAGCATGGAACAATAAGTGATATTTATTTCAAAATAAATAAGCAAAATTTAGAGCGAGGACGGCGTCGGCTCAGTAAGAAGTAGGACCACCGCGGACAGCGATGCACGAAGAAACACGTCTAGGCATGGAGTCAATAAGCCTGCGGATGGTGTCCTGAGGGATGGCACTCCATTCCCTTTCAACCATTTGCCACAGTTCGTCCTCTGAACGAGGCAGTGGCAGGTTCTGCAAACGGCGTCCAATCACGTCCCACACATGTTCGATTGGTGACAAGTCAGGAGAGTATGGTAGCCAGGAAAGCATCTGTACACCTCGTAGAGCATGTTGGCTGATTCGAGCACTGTGAGGCCGGGCGTTATCCTGTTGAAAAATTGCATTTGGCAGTCCCTGAAGGTAGGGGATTGCCACCGACCGCAGTACATTATCTACATATCGTTGGGCCGTCATAGTGCCCCGAATACGAACTAGAGGTGATACGGAATTGTATGCAATAGCGCCCCAAACCATTATGCCACGGTGTCGCGCTGTGGGGCGTTCCACAGTTACTGCCGGATTCGATCTTTCTCCACGTCGACGCCACACACGTATGCGATGACTATCGCTGGACAAACAGAAGCGGGATTCATCTGAGAACACTAAGGTTTGCCATTCTGCCATCCACGTCACTCTGGTCCGGCACCATTCCAAACGTTGGAGTCTGTGCTGTGAGGTCAATGGCAGTTTTCTTAGCGGGCTCCGTGATTGCAGGCCACGTGCAACCAGTCGACGGGAAATGGTTCTGGTCGACACAGGAACATCCAGGGTACCTTGCACGTGCTGCAGAATCGACGTACAAGTGACTTGCGGGTCCGCCACAGCTTGTCGGTGAATCCGTCGATCCAAGCGGTCTGACGTCACTCTGGCTGCACCTGCACCCCTCAATGTGGCTACATTTCCTCTTTCCAACCATCTCCGACACAGCCGATGCACAGTGCTTGCATCCATGTGGGTATCAGCTGCAATTTGACGCATGGACCAACCTCCCCTTCTCAGTCCAATCACCAGACCCCTTGTAAAGTCGTCTATATGCTGGAAGTGTCTTCGTTGAGGACGGCGTGGGATTTCCTCCTATCACACGTATCCTTCGAGACAAAAACCAAATTTCTCCGATAATTAGTCTGGCAGAAAAACCAACATGAACATAGCCTACTTTTCAACTTCATTCTCTTATATCTTACTTCACGTGCGTCGGAGAGCTGCGCATTTCATATCATTTGCATAACTCAGTGACGTGCGTCTACGGTAAAATTAGCATGAATTTCTGACCACTCTTTTTTGGTGTTGCATTTTCAATGTCGAGCAGTGTATTATGGATCGTTTGAAAGGGACCAGTTTGTAACTAGGTATGCTACAATTTTTGTTTTCTCCTTATTATTGTAGTTAGGTTACAGTAGTTGCCAACCCGTAGTAATATGACCATTTTCTATAGAAACATTCTTATTCATGCTCTCATTCGAACTTATATTGCAATTTAGACTTTTAAATAGGCTTTTTCACTTATGCGTCTCTCTCCTTTATGCACCTTTTTCTGTTGGTCTCTAGGGTCGGCGCATAAGTGAGAGTTCACTGTATATCACCAATATTAGTGTAGTAATATATGTATAGTTAAGGACTGTTATTACTCCACTCTTTAAGGAGAAAATTATTTTATTATAATATTGTTACAAATCTTGTAAATAGTTGTTGTTTTTCCTGCCTTGCATCATTTTCATTAGTTTTGGTTTTATCTAACGTCATGTTGCAAAAGTATCTGAAGATATCACCTTTATCACTAGTATACCGGCCCCGTAACACTTTGTAGTTTTTACACTTGCCCTAATTTTAACAAGCATGAAGACATTTTTCGCTCGGAGTGGTTTTTTTTTTCTTTTTATTGCTAGAGCGTTCTCAATGGATTATTTCAAGTTATGAATAAACAGAATACTCCAGATTTTACTAGAATGTTGTCGGGAATTCGTTTCGTGTATAAATAGCTGGCCTTGAACACAAGTCAGTCAGTTCTTTTCAGATTTGATCTGGTGACTCGTTTTTATTCGCTTGGGCGGATGTTTGTTTTGCTTTTGTAATTGATTAATTACTGTTCACGTTAGATACTTGGTGCTGAGTTATTGTTGAGAGTACAGTGTGCTGTTTGCTACCTAATTGCTGGATGTTTAGCAATTGTTTCCTGATCCTATTGTAAATAGTGTACATACTTGTAAATAAATTTATAGTTACTTCCTCAAGATTGGAATGCTCATTTAAAGAAAGTTGAAGGTGCTACGGACTCGTTACAATATTATGAAGGTTATAATTTAAAATATTCACTGCAATTTGCTAGGTACTGCATGCTGGGCAAGATGAAATAGTACCTTTCGTGTACTTAGTCATGTATTTATTAAACAACTTATACATTTGTCTAGTAAATTAATTATTTACAATCTTTCATTTATTAATTTACTTATTTATTCTTTCATTCACTTATTTTCTTATTTATTCAAACTTTCATTCATATATTTATTTTTTCTCACATATTAATTAGGTTGTTCATTTATTGACATTATTCATTAATTTATTTACTCATTCATTCTTTTTTAGTAATTCATTTGATCAAAACTCTTTTTAATAATAAACTAAAAAATATTTTAGTAAAAAATATTTTATTTTTTGCTCTGCCCTATGAAAAATTTTCTATCTTTCTTTTTGAAGTTAAAAATTTGTTGCCAATAATAAAAACTTATGCTTCAGTACAAGTTTTAATGCAAAATGAGTTGCTCTTTCTTTATGTACAAGTTTTTAAAACAAATTTCCAATTTGCTTATTCTGTAAAAAGTAAGTTATCTTAACTTTGCCCACATTACCCTACTACAGTAACCCCTCTTTATATCGCACTTGTCGAGAGACAAGAAAGTGCGATGTATCCAAAATAGCCATATAACCGAGGTTATAGAAAACAGCAAGTCAATAAAGGTACAAATTAGTAATATGTACACCGACGAAAATATTATTTTTTTATCATATTTGGTTGAATTTCTTCGAAACACAAATGAAGAAATTTGTCCATCAGAGTTTTTTTAATTAAAAAAAAAGACTTCATTGTTTCACAGGGAAAAAAAGTGTCAAAAGTTGCACAGCTTAAACTGCAATGAATTAAGTGTGGGAAATATGCCAGTTTTGTTCATTAATTGAATCGTATATTTCGAAAAGGTAACATCTCTATTTTGATCTCCTCTGTCTCTTTAGAAAATTAAACAGCGCACGGTTATATTTTTGAATGTCATAGTCAATGGTTATTTGGTAAATTATTGCAGTAATTGTGTACTTAACTAAAGGCATTTTTTCATTGATTATGACATTCAAAAATATAACCGTGCGCTGTTTAATTTTCTAAAGAGACAGAGGAGATCAAAATAGAGATGTTACCTTTTCGAAATAAACGATTCAATTAAAACACGAACAAAATGCTTTTGAGAAATGTCTGTTTGTTTGTGTGTGTGTGTGTGTTTTTTTAAAGTCAAATGTACAAAAGCAAAATTCTTTTTTAAATATAATTTTTCTTGGGACAAAGGAAAAGCGCGATATATCGGAATGGAGCGATATAACGAAGCTCCATATAACAAGGGGATACTGTACAACTAAAGCTACTGATCACAAAGAAAGTCTTGTGTGCAAATACTTCTTATAAAATCATTAAAACAACGAATAAAATTTTCAATTAATCACTTAATTTTGTTTAGAACCAAATTGGTAAAAATCCTCAGAATACGTTTTAATAATTATTGCAACTTTTATTTACCATTTTTTTTAAATCGCATCATTTAACACTAATATTATTTTTTACTGATTGTCCAAAAGGAAAAAAAAGACTAAATAAAAGAATCTTAAGATGTGAGCATTACTAGCTGAAAGCTATTCATCTGATATTATCATTGGGCAATTACTCTAAATAAAACCACAAGACCCATTTTCCCGAAAGCAAAATAACAAAAACATCGCCATCAATCCCAGCATCAGTGAAATCACATTGATGAAAATAAACGAAATACCAGCAGGTTTATTCATCATCATCAAGGGATGAAAATTCTGAATGAATGCGTAGAGTAATCAAAACTACGCGTACATACTGCCGTAGTTCAATGAAATCTTTCTCCCCCTTACTTTCCCTCCGACATGCTACTCTCCTCAACTTGAAATACAGGTAATTTTACCACCAATCTCGTTGATCGCCAAATTTGGCATGATTTCTAGGAAACGCGGGCTAAGTTTACTAAAAGATAACTAGACCAGTGGAATGCATTAACGAAAATGCATAAAACGAAATTAAAAAGCTAAGGATTGTTGAATTATACGTTAATAGAGGAATTAACAGTAGTTAAAGTACAGTTTTAAATTTAAAAAATATTTAATTAGTATTCAGAGATCCTTAAGAGTAGTAATACTTTTAAATTAGCAAGAAACAACTTGAACGGATTCTGATAAATAATGATCGACCTTTGTGCTTGTAAGAATAGTTTTTATTAGTTTAATTTCAAAAAGGAATACATAAAAGTTTTCAAGACATTCTGGACAAATGCTTCATAGACATGTAAAGTAACTTTTCGATTTTTAACGCTTACTTGCTAGGAAGTTTTAACCTTGTGGGAAACAGTTTATGAGAGAAACAAAGATTTTCTCCACACATGTTACATATGCACTTTGTTATTTTGGGCACCATAACGTTGGTTTATTAATAAACTGATTTGGATTATTAACTCAATTAAGATTGTAATCGACAATCTTATAAAATGTTACATTTTGGTGCAAATTCCTTAATAAAACATCTTCATTCATATCTTGTATTAGTGACCTAATGCCTCCTTAGATTTTCTAAACCCATGATGCGCTAAATTAATGGAGATAGCTTACAGGTGTTATTACTGTGTCATGACACAGTCAGTCATAACTTTGAACACATAAAATTTTAATAATGCAGTAATTCTTCCACACCAGCTCCTTTTTAGCATAAAGTCTCGGAATTACTATACATTACTACACAACGCGGACAACCCGATTACGGCCCGGTCGACAGCTCGGCTACAAAAAACAAACTGTTGTTTCTACAGTATAATACTGGCAGCAGGGGTTCCAGTTTAAAACTGCAAAAGCACAGTCATAAACTGTAAAACTGGATATTTCACAGTCTATTACTGCTCGCGCACCCCCAGAGCCCGATCATTCTGACATTAGACATGGGGCACATTTCTATTTCAGGCCCCCCCCCCCCCCTCATATTAGTTGTTATGTGTTACGTGTAAAAAAAAATCTTACAATACCAGAATGAAATAAAACTTTTGTACAAAGATCGAACTTTTAAAAAAAATAATATTAATGCTATCAAATTATTAAGAGAAATATGTACGTCGACATACACATTTTACTAAAACATACAGTAGGCATACTGTAAAAATAGCAATTTTACAGTTTATTACTGTAAAATTATCAATTTTACTATAAAATTAGCTGTATTATACTGTAAAAACAAAATTATAATGGTGGCAGCAGAGGCTCCAGTTTAAAACTGTAAAATGCAAAATTAAAAAACTGTAAAACTAGCAATTTCACAGTTTATTACTGTAAACTAGCAATTTTATAGCTTATTACTGTAAACTGGCAATTTTACAGTTTATGACTGCAAACTAGCAATTTTACAGTTTGCTACTGTAAAATTAGCTGTATTATACTGCAATAGCAACATTCATTTTTTAGTGTATAACTTGTAGAGTCTGCAGTTACGTCCTTGGTATGGACTCATGTGTCTGGAGTAGCCAATCCTCCAGCTCCGTTTTCTGATATTACAGATTGATGAACCACAGCAAGGAAGAATCTGCTGTCTCTGGTCGTATATTGCAGGTGAAAAAGACTTATCTTTA
>JAXGGA010016912.1:0-25570 GCA_038373865.1 Uloborus plumipes | reverse complement strand
ATTCAGTAAAGTTCTGAGTTTCATTCGGTAAATTAAAAATTTTCTCCTCAAAAACAGGCAAGCTTACTTATAATATTTCACCCTAAAATTTTTATTCTTCGCATACTCAGATTAAAAAAGTTGTTTTCATGCTAAAAGACAAATTTGGGTTTGGTACAAGGATCCGTGTTAGGTAAAGAATGAAGCTGATTTTCTGATGTGGCGCCAAGGACTTAAAATTTATTGGTGGGAGAGGAGGCGAAGGGGGGGGGGGGAGACTCTCAATGACCGAATGAAATTCCAAATTTCACCGAGTAATAAAATACGAACTTATTTGTCTGCATCAGCATGTTACAATGAAAAGCAGGAAAGGGGACAAAATCGTTTGTCAAAAAAATAAATAAAATGGGAGGTCACAGTGACCTCCCATTGACTCTGATCTAGGGGGTGCAGCTGTACCCCCCTAGCTACGCCCTTGCCAACCCCCTTGAAACTCAAAATTAAATTCCTACAATGAAAATTCAATTTTTTTTCTCATATGTTTTTGAAAAGTAGGGAAATAGCGACTACTTTTCAAAAGTAGTGTAGCGCGCTACATTAAAAAAAAAGTAGTTGTAGCTGTAGTTAACTACATTTATAAGAAAGTAGTTGTAGTTGTAGTTCGCTACAAAAAATATGTAGTTTTTCCAACCACTGTTTTGGACCATTCTGTAGATGCATTTTGGAAAAAGTTTAGAAGTAGCTCCAAAAAGGAATATCAATAAGTGAAGTGAACATAAGTTACAAGTTAAAGTAGAAGAATGTGTCAGGAGGGAGGTGTCCATACTTATAAAAAATTAAGACTAATACTGCATCACAAATTAAGTACACAGTTAAAGTCAACAATGAAAGAACTCGTGATATCAAGAGACTATTTTGAATGTGTAACAAATACAAATTAAAATAATTAAGCAAAAAAAAAAAAAAAGAAAAAAAATTGAAAAGAAAATTCAATATTTAAAATTACTCAATTTACCATGTTTCAGCAGAATCTTCCATAACAGTCTGTTGATAATAAAGCAATCCAGGTATCAAGGTAGTCCTAAAGTGGCGCTCATATTCTGATGCTTCACACAAAGTCAAAATGAGTTCATTGTGTAGAACATGCAGCTTCTTTGCACTCTTTTGATATCTCTCTTTTGCATCTTCTACTTTTCTGGCACCCTTACCTACCATTAAAAAAAGATAATTGAAAAATAGAAATGGACAGAAAAATTAGGAAAAAAAAAAATCTTGCGTTTATAATGTACTGCTCCTTTAAAGACAACATTATAAAAAATGAGCAAATTAATGCTCTAATAACTAATTGCAAAAAAATAATATATATAACATTTGTATTTTGAGAATAAGAGCAAATACAAGGGAGGGGCAATAGGGGCGATCACCCATCCATTGAGGGACTCTTCTCCAGCAGTTTTTAGATTTTGAAGTTCAAAAAAGGCAATTTTAGTTGATCTTCTCTACTAATAATAAAGCTGAAAGTTTGTCTCTCTGTCTTTCCTTCTGTCTGTCTGTCACGCGCGTAGCGCCAAAACCGTTCGGTCGATTTTCATGCCACTTGGTACAAAATTAGTTTGTAGCATGTAGTTTTGCACCTCGAAGCGATTTTTCGAAAATTCCATTTCGTTCTTTTTCTATTCGAATTCTTAGCGGAAATTCGATAAAATAGGGAAGAAATATTTTATACACATTTTCAAGTCTTATGTCATTCGAAAGCTTGAAATTTTCTGCACAAAATGAAGTTTTTTCGAAGTTTCTACGATCATCAGGAGAGCTGTAACAATTGTTTTTAGAATCCCGGAATTCAAGGCTTACCTTCAGTAAAGCAAGCCAAACGATTCTAAAATGGTTAATGAAATGAATTATTTTATCAACGGAAATCAACTTTTCATGCTGTTACTATGGTTACGTGTTCATACTTATTTTTGTTTCGTTCTTTTTCCAGGGTTGCCAGAAGTAGTATTTTTGATACTAAGGTAGTATTTTTTCGGCCCAAATAAGGAGCGTAGTATTTTTCTGGCCACCCTGTTTCCAATATACTAATGACTTAATTAAAAGATTTGGCGGATTTTTTTTTCATTTTTATAGATTTCGCATTTCAGCAATATTGATTTTGGCAACGTTTAGAAACAGTAGTAGGAGCGTCTATCGCCCATTTAGCGAGAAAGGGGTACCCAAAGCACAAAGATTAACCAAATATCGTATAAATTGTGACATTGCAACGTTCTTTTTAAAGTGTTTCATTTCGGAAAATGTATTGTTTTGTTTGTAAAGCTGGGAAAGGAAACTTTCTTCTTCTTTCAAATTTTGGTAAGATTTCTGTTGGTTTCTGTGAGCAACAAAATTGTTCTTATTTTCTCTTTTGGCTTATTTTTGTGCATCTCCAGTTGGGGTTTCATTTGAATGTCACAAGGGGATGCTTTACCCCTTTTTTGGAGTTAATCAGTGTTAATTTCAATGCAGATGAATTGGCGCGACCACTTGGCGATATATCGCCAAGCCTTTGGTCGCGAAGTATTTGTCGCCAATTTGGCGACATATCGTCAAGTTGGCGAATTTTTTTTTTTTTATTCGGACTCAATTTGGCGCTATTAGCGATATTTTGCCAATTTGGCGACAAATTTGCGATTTTTTTTAAAAACTTTTTTTGGGGGGGGGGGGGGGTTCAATTTGGCGCTATTGGTGATATTTTGCGAAAAATTCACTGAATGATGTTAAAATCGGCGATATTTTGGAGATTAATCATTGTAAAACATTTTTTTGCATTGTTTCGTGGCAAACTAGGGATATAAATGTTTGAATTGTTATCTTACTCCCTCCAAGCACTATTTTAGCACTTAAGGCATCTACTAAGAAATGTACACGTAAAAGGAAGTAGTGTAGGGCACATACCAAATTTTTATATCATACTTTGAAGGAATTGTAGTTGAATTATAACTAAAATAGAGTATTTTTTCTGCTATATTAATTATTTTACAAATGAACTTTTAATTTTATACCACGGGCAAAGCCGTGCGGGTACCGCTAGTTGATGATATAAAGGGAAAGGATGCAGGGATTCGGGGCTGTGATCTGGAAATTTTTCAAAATGGAAGACCAAAACATTTGTAATCAACATGAGTTAACAAGGATGCATGGCGAAAAAAAAAGGGGGGGCAAGTAAGAAAAAAAATCAATTGCCCCTCCCTTGGAACATATCTGGATCCGCCCTTGTTTGAGTACCCCTTTTAATGTAGAAAAAGTTTTCATCTCCTTAATCCTAAGCAGGAGTGACAATGATATAGTAGATAATCACTGCACCTATGGCTTAGCGTTCAAAAGCTGAAAAACGAAATTTAAGTTACAAAAGGGGTTTCTGGTAACTTCAAAACATATGTAAGCGTTTCTTAAAAACGATTTGTGGTATAACATTGATGATTTGTACATTTATTGCTTAGCTTATTGCTTATATGAAACATGTTTTTGATTCTAATCAAAAAAAAAAAGTTTCTTTTGAAGATAAAGATACATCATAATACAAGGCATTTTCTAAATTTGATACTGACCAAGTGCAATACAAGGGAGGGGCTATGGGGGAGATCGCCCCTCCCTTGAGGGACTCTCACTCAGTAAATTTTCATTATCGAAATTCAAAAATACATTCTTGGACTATTTTTGATGTTAGGGAAAGGAAGATTTGGTGCTTTTCATGGAAACATTCAGAAATTGAAGACCGAAATGTTTGTGGTCAACATTGGCAAACTAAAATATGTAGTAACGGGTAAGTAAAAAAATCAATCGCCTTGAAACATTTCTGGATCCGCCTTTGATACTGACAATAACTAACTTGGAAGTTTTGGGCAGTAACATTAAAAAAAAAGAAAAATTAATATATAAAATGAGAAAGCTCTGGTGTTTAACATTTCAAATACGCATTGAGAGCTACTGATTACTGAAAATCAGATCAGTACTTATTTAATACTAGCAGTATCCGCACAGCCTGCGTTTGTGTAGTAAATAAAAAAAAAAAAATTTTTAATGGAGAAAGAGTAATGTTTTCCCCTTCAAAACATTTAGGAGTTATCCCAAAAACTGCAAAGATCAAGTTGAGCCTTGGCTAAATTCACTTCGTATTGAAATGTCGAAGTCAATCTTTCTACGTTTGAACTGAATGGTAACAGCACTTAAAATTTGATTTTCAAACTTTGAGCGGGCATGAGTTGTTTCCACGTGATTTTTCAACATCCCCTTTACGGTACCATAGGTAGAAAATGTTCTATTGTAGAATTTTTCGTAATCTTTCCAATGAGACCAAGATCAAGACGATAAGACAATTATTTTTCTAGAAAGAGCCTTTTTGGGTCGAAAATTTAGATTTTGAATAGAAAAAAGGACTACTGATGGAATTTTTTCCGACCTGGTCTAACAACCTTCCTGCGCTAACCTGCACTTGCTGAAAAATTTGAAACGAAATCGGCAAGATAGTTTCCGAGTTTACCCCGTACACACATATTTTGGAGTTTGTGTTTCATATATGTAAAGATTAGGTATGTTTTGATCTTAATTGTGTGGTACCATTTATCAAAAGCATATGGGCAAAGTGGAAGAGTTTCATTTATTCATATATTCTTATTCATTTATTAATAAACTTGTAAATTTTTATTTATTTATTAAATCATTTAGTCATTTATTCAACCCTTTTTTCAAAAATAAATAAATAAAAACATATTCTAACTATCACTTTTGATTGAAGGTATAACTTTACTGCCAAAAATTAACAATAAAAAATCAATACCAGTTCTTTAATAAAATAGATTGTTCCCTCCTTATGTATTAATTTTTGAATTAAATTTTCAATTTGTTTATTTTGAAAACATGTAATTTGCCATAACTATTTCACTTTGCCCTATATTCTCTAACATAATTTTCATAACTGCTGTAATCATTACTCATTTTAAACATAGCTTAAAAGATAGCAGGAAAAAATAAAATTGAGCCCAATACCTTTAATATATTGCTCCTCATATTTTGATTTTGCTTCTTTCCATGTTTCAAGGTATTTCTCATATTCAGTTTTCATTGACTCAACCGAATTGTGTAACTAGAACCAGAATGAATTGATACATTAAGAATAAAAGTATAATAGTTAAACACATGAAAGAAAAGAATTGTGGGGACATTGATTCATGTAATGTGTTTCTTTAACTGTAAATATTGGTACAGAATAAAAAGTAATAGTTATGCATTACCTGGATTCATACTGGAAAGAAAAAAAATAGCCATTTATACATTGTTATATGATCTAAATTGGTATAAAGGAAAGAAACGTATATTAAGTATACATTAATATGCACTCGACCCTGCCGAGATCGATCAGAAATGTATAAAAGAGAAACACATAAATGGTGCTTCACTGTTTAAAGATTTGAGCTCTTTGTTTGAAAACAATGGTGATCATATTGATTTATTTGGTCTAAACAGTAATAATATTTCCCACAAAAGATTATTCAATACCAAAAGCAGTTTCATTGCGAAGAATTCTAAATTTATATGAATGAAACTAAGAGCAATAAATTTCTACGAACAATTTTTAACTACCAGATGATTTACAGGAGAAAATTAAAAACTTTGGGCAGTTAGATTTTTATTCATTTTTTCTTAAAAAAAAAAAAAATCAGCAATCAGATTTTTTGTTCTGCTCACAGCATCCTTTTTTCGTAACTTACATCTGTGAGGACTTATCTTCTAAAATAAAGAACGCAAAGTCAAAACTGAGGAATCATGTTTCTAACGATCTTCGAGAATTCTCTTTGAATTGCTTCAACACACACAAAAGTCAATGTTCACAGATTAGTAAAAGAGAAAGAAGAATGTCAGATTTCTTATTGAAATAAAAAAAAAACTCTTTTGTATAATTTTAATTTGGTTTTGTAACAAGTTTCAGTATTTGTATTTTTTAATCATGTTTTTCTATTTCAATTACACTTGTGGTGAATATAATCGAATTTCACTGTACTTTTCAAACTAAAAGAAAACATATTTTTAAACTTTACGTTGTCTCTCTCCAAAATTAAAGCACATTATATAATTTTATCAATGTGGCCCAAAAGTCATTTCATAATGAAAATTTTCAATTTTATTAAGATAAGGTTATAGACTGTCGCGAGCACTCAAGTTTTGATGAGATGTTGGCTGCACGGCATTTTAAAATAGAGGGCGCTGTTGCGAACATCTGGGTTTTTCGAGTTGTTGATTTTGCATTTTTCGATTTCGAATTTTATGCCATTTGGATTTTGTATTTGTCGCTGTCGAATATTAAGCTTTATTGATTTGTATTATCGATGTCGAATTTAATCTCTTTTTGATTGATGTTCACTTGTAAATATGTGTTATAGTTCTAATTAAAGTTCAATTTATTACAAAAGGCAGAAGTCGTTTTTTATCGCATTTTGAAATTGGAAAATTGATTATGCTCTCCCAAATTGTTTCGGTAGAATTGAACATAGACTATTGTTCCATGCATAAGATTTAAAACTCGGAAAAAATGCTTGCCCAGTTTTTCTGAAAACTTGAGTCGCATTTAACACGTTCAATGCTGACCTCATGACAATGATAACCACCATCAGGATGAAAATTTTTTTGCTGTCTAACTTACCAATGCCACTCCATTTTTAATGTAGATAAAGGGAAAAACATTTAAAAATTGTTTTTTAAATATTCAATTGTGAAAATTTAAAGTTCTCCCCCAAGAGGACAGCCGTCCGCTACGTTAACCTATTGCCGTCCTTACAAGAGTTCATGCGCTCCCAATGTGTTAATGCATAAACAGTCAAATTTAGCAAACAAAATGTCGTCACGGCCTGGTATAGGTAATAACTATAAGTAAAACAGTATGGTAAAAGATGCTCACTCTACTCAGTTCTCCATGAAGTGTGTCATGCTCCATTACATAAAGGTTTTTCAGAGCTCTTTTCTCCGAGATTAAACTGTTTATAGCCTCAATTGTCGAAGAAGTCAGGCAATCGGCATTTCTCCTAATGATTTTACTCATGATGTCCATTTCTTCAGAAATAGCATACCAGGCCTAAAAGCGTAAAGCAATTTTTTTTACAGAAATTGTATTTATAAGATATTTTACAGACATATATGAAACTAGCCGGTTACCCGGCCCTGCCCGGGTTTCTGTGGGTGTAGGGTGGTTTAGTGAAACTCATTCAAAAATTTCCCAACACTAAAGTGCATATCTATAAACATAATGGCTATTTCTGTAAACAATGGCT
Source organism: Uloborus plumipes (assembly GCA_038373865.1). Lineage (NCBI taxonomy): Eukaryota > Metazoa > Arthropoda > Arachnida > Araneae > Uloboridae > Uloborus > Uloborus plumipes. Next base: position 18,293 of record JAXGGA010016912.1, on the reverse strand, counting down.
ATATTATGGATAAACTATAAAAAAATAATGCAAGCTAAAAAAAAATAGCAAGCTACAAATAATGTTTGAGTAAATAGGAAATGTTATAAGCTTGGTATATTAAAATAAATATATATTTACAGAATCAATCGCACTGAAATTAACCATTTCCAAATATTGCTCGTTAAATAAGTCCCATTATTAGTTTCTATTCTCGTGACAACATTGGTGAGGTGAAAACATCTTATGTACCTAATTTAGAAATTTTTTTGACTATAAATACTTTCTATTCTCTAACTATTGCCAAAATCAATTTTTTTTTATTTCACCCGTTAGCGATTGTTGGCTCAGATAAATATAAAAATCCTTAGAAGGCAATAAATTCCATACTTACTCCAGAGAAGCCTTGGTTTAAAATTTTCAATATGATTACAATCAATATTGTTGCTGCATGGCACCAAATTTTTGCAACAATGGGTTGAAAATTTAATCATTTATTGGGGAAATGACATAAAATTAACTGTTTTCCAGAATAACTTTTTAAAACTAAGCTTTTTAGAAATAAATTATAGCTTATCCTGCTCCCTGTTACTGTAGCTATCTACGGTGAAAAAATGGTTAAAATCGGTCCAGTAGTTTGGAAGATTACCCCGGACATACCCTTTTATGTATATAGATTAAGACAGAAACTAACATCCAGGGTCTGACAAATTCCTTGCCCACTAATGCTTTCCGAACAAGAAGAGTCATGAAGGAGAAATGACAGAGCTTTTCAGAAGCCATGTTACCATGACCGTCATTTCGAATTTTTCCAGCGGGGGGGGGGGGGGGGGGGGGCAAAGGATGTGTACACAATGTAAATTTGCCAACCAAACTATGCATAAAAATTATTATATGACTAATTTACATAATTAAACAACTAACTGGATAAACAATGGGTATATTTATAGTCCCAATGGAATAAAGTACCTCTAAGATGGCTGTTTTTTTATTCGATGGATATTGTTTGTACACAAATCATAGTTCTAAGTAAAAAAATGAATTAAACATCAAAAACATATTTTAAAACAAGTCCTAATAGCTCGGCAATAATTTTTCTCCATCAGGAAAAAGAAATCCTAAACAAATTGACTCAATAATTGAAAATAATGATAATAATAATAAAGTAGTAAAACGACATCATATCATGCAATAGGATTAGTAATAAAGGAAACACTTACTCTTGCGATTGAGCTGCCTTCCAATTCTTTGGAAAGATCAAGTTTTAGTGCTTGATTGCTGACCATAGTTAATGAAGAAGCATAATCCCGATCACATTTTGCTCGGAGCAAAACACACTTCTTCATATTTTCCAGAAGTTTAAGCTCAGCATCTTGAAGTCCAACTAATGCCTCGTGAGAAAAGGCATCTTGCAGATCCGTCGAGAAACCCATTTTTGTTTAATTAAATTAATAGATATAGGGGAGGGGGAATTACGATAAATCTGAAAATAAACAGAATCAATCATTTTCAAGTCTTGTTTTTTAAGAAAACGGCATAAAAACAAAACAAATATGCTAAACACGTAAATCCACCTACTGTAAAATGTTAATGTCTTATTGTAATTGACGAAATCAAAATGCTGAAAGTCCATGAGTTGCGCTGTTACATTTTACAGTGTGTTATTTTATGCTGCATATTACATTACAACGAGTAAAAGGGAAACAATGCATCACTGTTGTAAATGCATTTAACAACCTCATTCATTTCGACCGCAACAACCACTACACAAAAACAAAACAAGGTATTTGATGTCTGCTACGGTTATAACACAGTTAAATTAAAATCTTACTTATTTTCTGCGCAGTGGCTTGTGCTTGCAGCGAGCTTTATCTAAATGACGTCACAAAACCGTTACTGAGGGTACAGGGTACAATATCAGATCTGCTTCTTTAATTTTTAAAAAATATTTTTTTTTGTATTAAAGAAGAGGTATTATGAAAGTTTTGATTAAAAATAGTGTAGAAAAATGAGGAAAGATTCCTTAAAAACCAAAAACAATCTTTTTAATTACATTAATCCTGATTTTAAGCCATTTGGCATTGTGACTAATTATCAAAAAATTCGGAAAAACGGACCTTTTGGATCAAAATATGTAATACACCACCAACTCGGTTATTACGATCCATAGACTGCAGTTTCGCTCTTATTATGCACTCATCAGCATGGAATACGAAAGTAACCGAGTTGGAGGCCAAAATCCTCTTTAGACCAAAAATATGTTCAGTTACATTCTGAACAGAAACCTATGGCAGATTTTTTTTTTTTTTTAAATACATGTGCAGGCTTAATATTAGGGCTCGACCGACCGCATTTGTTGACCGATGGACGAATGCCGATCCTTGGCCAATTATTCAAAGACAGCCGATGGCCGATTTTTTTTTTTTTATTTCAAATGCCATTGCCGATGGAAAAATTAAAAAAAAAAATGGTAGCTCGAATGTGCGTTTTAAATATCTTTTAATGAACAAAAATGTATTCAGCACATTGTAGAAACCTACAACAAGTCGCATTTTAAAAAACATGAATAGATACCTATATAAATATGATAGAAATGTAGGGGCACCCAATATATTTGCATTTCAAGTTTTTATATGAAAATATCGCATCGAAAATCAAAGATCAAGTGGAGAAAAATGCATAGATGGTTGAAATATGTTTTTAATTGAGAAAAAGGTAAAAGAGAGTTGGGGAGAGGGTGTTTAAATAAGATTGTATTTTAAAGTCAAACTAGTATTTAAATGTTCAATGCCAGTAAAAACGGAAGTAAAACGAAAGTTTATCAAAAGATGTATTGCATTTCAAAAAGTAAAAGAATAAGAATGAAACTGAAAACTGTCAAGTGTTTATGGGAGAAAAAAATATGGAAGTTTTCCTACAGCATTTATGCTAAAAATAAATAAAAAAATGAACTTTTCAAGATGGGGAAGAGAAGCGGTCCTGATGTTAATTTTTTCCTGAAACGCACAAAAAGTAGTATGAAATACGTGTTTATAGCTTTAATTCTGAAGGTAAGTCCTTCAACCGCATCAGGCAGAGACTCCATTTTAAAACAGTAAATTACACAGTAATAAACGGTAAAATTAGCAATTTGTAGTTTTTTACTGTGCATTTTACAGTTTTAAAGTTGTCAGTATTATGCTGTAAAAACAACAGTTCATATTTTGCAGTGAAAACAAACACGCTAATGTGTGTGGTACTTATTTCAATGAAAGTTCATATAATTCTTAAGACTCTCATCGAAGCGATCGTTTGATAAGTGTCAGTGTATTGTGAACATTTCGGTAGCTGTCCGGAGTTCGGTAAATTCCGAAATCCTCAACGGCGATACATCGGTATTGAGATGTTTCCTGTTTCCAGAGGCCGAAGTGCCGATATTTCTTCAAGTAAGCAGCGGTCGACGATGGCGATGGATAATTTTTTCTGATGCATGGGTTGAGTTTTATTTGATGTCTTAAAAATAGACTAAAAAAGGAGATGTAGATATGTATGTAAGGATTTAGGATTTTTACGACCCTCCTCCCCACCCCCAAGAGGAAATACTGGCTGCATTAAGGATCAATGGACATTGAGAAGTAATCCTTGATCAGGTTATTTTAGTTTTTTTACATAAAAAAACAAGAAAATTCCTTTTCAAACCAATGATTTCTTAGTTTAAAAGTAGTAAAACATTCATATATTGCGGTTTATCAGTAGAACCATAATTTCAAGAACAAAAGGCAAAAATGATGCTCTCTTAATATTAAAATTCTGGCACTTCCAGCAATTGTATTATATGAAAAAATTTAAGTTCTTCAAAATCATTTTTGATTTAGATATTCAGCCTGGTTCCCCCTCCCTTCCCGGACCGAAAATAATATTTGCCAATTATACTCTGATAGAAAAAAAAAAAAAAAAAAAACAATGTTTTTTGGCGATCGACAGAAAAGCGCTCGAGATCGACCAATCGATTGCGATCGACGGATTGCCTACCGCTATAAAGGGCTATTCACATTACGACCGTTCCGTCCGAACGAAGTGGTTTCCCGGACGTGACGGACGGAAGTGAAAAATTTTGAACATTCGCAGTGTCTCCGTCCGAAGTTCACGTGACGGTATATTCATCCACAAGGGATATAGAATGCGCACCTGGCTAGAGCCAATGAAATCGCTGCCAAAAAACCGGACGGCTGTCGGAGTCTACGACATCCAGCATTCTAGAACGGTGACGGAAGCCGATGATTCGGCGTGCTGTCATGGCAACGAATTCCAAAAACCAGTTTCGCAGCGAACAATTCCGTTCGGACGGCGGGAACGGTCGTAATATGAACAGTATTTAATATTTGCTAAAAAAGGTCAGTCCCATAGACATTACAGATTTTTTCATTCTATTTTTTCATATCCAATAGTATTTTCGGTGAGAAGCTGAGAAGTGTAGCCTCAGAATTTCAAACATTTGTTTCAAAACACTAAAATATTCATTAATTTTACTTACAGTAAAAAGTTTTTTACCGTAAGCGTGAGAAATGTCAACTGAGCCGAAGTTTGATGTCCAAATCTCAAAACGTCAGTTAAGTATTTATACCTCTTTTGATGCTCAAAATGGTGAGTAAATTTAGTGGAGTACGCAGAGTTTTTAGACTTTTGATGTAAGAATTTTCGTTCCCGTCATGTTTGGATTACTTCATCATGGAGAAAAACTAGTTTGAACTTCTATAGGTACTGATTTTTCACATTCGAAATAAATCATTCGTCATTTCTTGGCAATTATAAACACAAAAACTTATGCAATTGTGCCCCAAGCAGGGTGCCGTTGCTTTTTAGATATATTTATCTGTAACACGAAATATTTCATCATGCTGAAGAAACTATTTGCAGAAAAGTGTAACAATCTTTAAGGCAATCCTAACCAACAAATCTCAAAATGGCGATTGCGCACTTCTGATATCTGTTGATTAATCAACTTGAATTGAAAATTTTCCTTCTATCCGCATTTTCTCAACCAACATTTTGCCAATGTCACTCGACACGGCATTAGTTCATATCCTGAATGTGTCGTTCAACAGGTGATATTCTGACCACCATTGCTCGAGAGCCTATTGCTCTCCGCATGATTCATATACACACGCTGGTAAAGTCATTCACCATCCAGGATGCATTTTTTGTTTTAGAACTTAATTTTAATAGCAATTATGTGTCATCTCTTGCACAGGATTGTCATTTTAGGAGCGACTTTCCCTCCCTTGGCTTTGAAGAATTAATGTTTTTACATATAATTAGGCGCATTTTTTGTTTTCCGATATGATAGCACTGAATATACCAGGGCTGCGGAGTCGGAGGAAAAATGGTCGACTCCGACTCCGGGATTTTAAAATTCCAACTCCGACTCCCGACTCCTGCTTTTTTTTATTATTTATTTTTTTTATCCAAATGTGAAGAGGGAAAAACCCTAAACAAAGGTTGAAATATTAAGTCCATTTTTAAAAGTTTCATTTTTATTCATGGTCGTAGCCAGGACTCACTTTAGGGGGGGGGGGAGTAGCAAGCTGCGGTATCCCAGTTGGAGGTCATGGGAGGTCATTGTGACACCTCAAAAAGTTCAATTTTCTTAAGAATTCTCGTAGGTAATTTCATCACATTTACTTCAATTCTCGGAGGTCACTGTGACCTCCCAAAACGTCCAATTTCTCCAGAGCAAAAAACAAGTGCCACTCTTGTCATTTGACTCCGTACAGAACTAATCCTTTTCTTGTTAAATGGCCAGACTTTATTTTAGCACATTGCATTTTTGCTGCAAATATTTTTTATTCACTTGCATAATCCCAAACATAGCAATTCGTTTCACAAAGCAGACCCGCCATTTTGAAGCTCTTTTTAATGATCCTAGATGCTTATTAGAATTTGGATATTGGAAGCCGAAAATTTGTATGTGTTAGTTCCAAAAATATGTTTTCACCTCCATAAAATTTCATTCAAATCGGAGGTGGTCGGAGTCGGAGTCGGAGTCGACATGTTTTTCAGCGACTCTGACTCCGACTCTTTTGGTCCAAAATCAGTCCGACTCCGACTCCGCAGCCCTGGAATATACACATTACTCCCTGGAAAAAGTGTCCTCCCTAGTGTGCCAGTGTACACCGGTTGCGGAATACTGGATATTAGGTGATAGGGCGTTCCCTCCTAGTATTTGTAATGAAGCAGCGCACTGTTCCCTTTCTCCCCCTACATCAGAGCCGAAGCTTCAAAAAGGAGCAGGCCTCGGAACATAGGCGGCTCGTACAGGGGGGCAAGGGGGCGACTGCCCCCTCACTTCCAAAAGTAAAGGAGTTCTACCCTTTCACTTTTCACGGTTAAAATATAATAATCGAGTTACAATTGATTTTTTACTCAGTGGATTGATTAATTTCATCAAAATAATAGCTGAAAATTACAAAAATCGGACTTTTTTCATGTTATTTCATAAGAATGGATGAAAATCAACTAGTCAGGTTGATTTTTGAGGCTATATTCCACATTTTTTTACAATGTTAAACTCCAATATTATAGCCAAATTGTAGCAAAAACCTTTGAAGGTGCTGCATCCCCCCCCACATTTTTAACCCCCTCTCCCGTATTTCTCTTGACCCCCCACTTTTTTGGTGCACCAACCAGCCGCCTATGCCTTGGAACTACAGAGGGCACAGTGCACCAGCCGAAAATGCCTTGGAACTATAGAGGGCACACGTAGAGGAATGTGGGACAAAAGGAAATAGGTAAGTTTACCTACATGTTTCAAAATGCACAAATTCGAAATTTGTTCTGAAAAGCAGTGTACACCAAGAAAGAACAATGTATTTTGTAGTACAACTATCGTAAAAATGTTTTTTTTCATTTTTAGCAGTTATTTTGCACCTTCAAAAAAAGTGGAAATTTTTCACGTCAAAAAAAAAAAAAAAAAAAGGGCGGGGGGGGGGGGGGGCAAAGCGAAAAATGCAATATTTTTGTATTGAAACATTTTCTATTTGATGAGTTACAGTATTTTTCATCATATGAATGCTTGAATAAGCGAACGAATGAATTATTAATTAAAAAATAAACGTTTCACTAAATAAACAAATAAATGAATTAATTGATACATGATGAACATAAATGAGTGAATAAAATAGAGAATGAATAATAAAATAGGTGAATGAATGTATAAATAAGTGAATTAATAAGTAAAAGAATGTTAATAAATTAATGCACGAAGAAATACGTAGATATTTGTAGATATATGTGCAATACGTGCGATATATCAAATTGAGAGTTATGACAAGGCTCGATGTAACGAGGGGTTATTGTAGATTCAAATTTGTAACGGAATGTACCGTAACATGGGGGTAAATCGGTACACTTTTCAGCTTTGATTGTAAAAAAGTTGTTAAAAGATTTTTTTTTTTTCATTTGATTTTTTTGGGTTAAAACTTCGGTCTTGCTTTGCTTTTGCTATTCCAAGCAAAGACAAAACATTTTGAACAGTTATTATATATGTAGGAATTTAGCGGTGTCCCGAATCACCCCGCTAATAGGGGTCAGTCGGAACACATGCTAAAATTTTTATTTTTTTCAATTTAACCTGTAAAAGGTCTCACAAACATGAGTAATATTGATGGGGGAGAAATAGGAACAGATAGTAACTGTCAAATAAAAATGTATTCTCTGTACCAGTAAACGTTTATGATTTGTCAAAATTAAAAATAATTTTAAACTTATGAAAAATTAAAATTAATTTTAAGAAATGCTTTTGAATTGAAATACAAAGCTTTAACATTAAATGGAGTCACTCATGTCGTCCACAAATATGTACTTGTCCTTAAAACTAGCAGTTGTGGCTTGGCTTTAGTTTTTTCATAACATTTTCTGGGATGAACGCTGCTTTTTCTTTAGTTTCTTGAAATCTCTGGGTTTCAGGGATTGTCCTGTAAGATTTTCCCACTTATTCATCATTGTCTGTGTGCTGGACTTTGGATACATAAAGTCTCGATGCGCTACTGTGCATATTTTACTTCAAACGTTCTTGGCTAAGGATACATGTACAGTAACTACCCGTTACAGAGTATTTTGTTATATTGCTCATTCGGACATATTATGCTTTTCCTGTATTCTCAAAACATTATACTTCAAAAAAAAAAAAAAAAGAAAAAAAAAAAACAATCGATTTACAATTGACATTACAGAAAAAATAAAGTTTTATTCCTCAGAAAAAGTATTTTCTCCTTTTTAATCAGTGAACAAAAATTGCATGTATACTTAATTTGCTGCTGCTTAAGCGACAATTTTCGTTCCGCATTTTATAATAAAATGATAGAAACATGCAAAATTATTATTGTATATTTTTAAATTTAAGTATTGGGATAGTCTTTTTTTTCTTCATTAAAAAAATCGTCCTACTATAACATTTGTTCAGACAAAATCCGGTATACCGGCCGGTTTACTTCAAGTCCGGGAAAATGATAAATTCGGTTATAGATGACCAAAAAGTCTAAAAATAGCTAACTGTGATGGATTACTTAAGATAATTACTTCACTATTTGTAACCTTGATGCGTACAATAAACATCAGCCCAGCTAGTGAAGATTTTTACAACAAGGTAAAAATCAAAAAAGACTTTCTAAACAGGTTCTATATAGCGAGCCCCCCCCCCCCCCCCACAAATTTAAACAATGTGAATATTGTTTAAATTTGTATTTCTTTTTTAAACTGTTTCTTTTGACGTAGGTAACTTAGAAATATTAACATGTTCCAAACAAAATGCTTAAATATATATATATGCTTGTGTAATTTATTATTGCCCCAGGTTTGGGTTCTTAATTACACTGGTCGACAGTGGTTCACTAACAGCAATCAAATTATTATTTTTATTACGTATTCATATAGTTATTTAAATACCTGCAAGTAAAAAAGTCCCACCACGTCTCAATTTTCCGTAATAAAAAAAATAATTTTTTACTATTTTTTATGATTTTCGCACCAAATGCCTATTTTTGGAGGGAAAAGAAGCAAAATATTAACTCCTAAATTTTTTTGGAGGTGAAGGGAGACTCAAAGTCCGAAATCATGACCACCGATAACAACAAGAAGTTCTGTCAAGAACTAAACGAGCCTACTTTCCCGTACATCGACATCGGCATTGTAGCATCTGATCAATATTCTCTTGATTATCTGAAACTAAAAATTATGTCAAACATGTCTTTATAGCACTTAAAGCTGATTTCTGAAAGCAAAATATACCCCTCTCATCAGATAAAATAGACACGTAAAAAGTAAATAAACGAGTCAATAAAATTTTGTCGCACCTTTTAAAGAATGTAACTGTTATAGTTCTTCCGTAGAAAAATTCCACAATCGTTTTCAAAAGAGAAAAAAAATAAATAAATAAAATAAAAGTACAAAGAACTTCAAAACACATTTTATCAAAGAAAGAAAAAAAACTTGTTCGTTAATAAAATGTCTTGAATTTCATTTTTAATTCGTTGCCAGTTGTTAAATATAAATAAGGAATAAAATGCTCTCGTGAATGAAAAATTTTTGTTAACAAAAAACTCGTCTGATAAAAAAAAATAATAATAATAAATTAAACAAACAAATAAATAAATAAACAAAAAATCGTCTGCCCAGTCAGTCATTTTTTCTGAGCCTGCATTTCCGCCATGTTTTAGAGTCGGAATCAGAGTCCTCACAGAAGATTATTCAGAAAAGTACTTTACAATACATTATTTATCAAAACCATTTTCTTACAAAGTTAGTTTGAAGGAAATCCGCCTTGAAGTTCAGAATCAACATTCAATTTAAATTTCTCCGTAGGCGCTCATGTTAAATTTTTTTCTGAACTGTTCATCATTGAACGAAAAATGGTTCAAATTGAAAAGTGAAATATAGGAATGAGCCTCTCCGAGATCTTTCGAACAAAAAAAAGTTTGTTTAAATCGGACGGTTCACTCAAAAGTTATTAGGGGTGAGAGCTTGTTTGAACGGTTCAATGTTGAACGAAAAATTGTTCAAATCGAATATGTAGATACGGGAATGAAGTACCCTTGAAAAGATCTTTCGAACAAAAAAAGTTTGTTCAAATCGGACTGTTAACTAAAAAGTTAATATCGCGGGCCAGGTTGTTTGAACGGTTTAAAGTTGCACCAAAAATTGTTCAAATAAAAAATCAAATATGGGAATGAGCTGTACTCGCCGAGATCTTTCCAACAAAAAAAAGTTTGTCCAAATCGGAATGTTCATTCAAAAGTTATCAGGGGGGGGGGGGACAGATAGACCGACAGACCGACAGACACACAAATTCCCCATCTCAATACCCTACTTTCAAATTTTTAATTTTTCGATATTTATTTCATTTTTTTGTTTTTTTTTTGACTTTTTTTTACTTGGCGATATTTTTTTTACTTGGCGATATTTTTTTGGACTTGGCGATATTTTTTTGGACTTGGCGATATTTTTTGGACTTGGCGACATTTTTTAGATGCATTAAGCCAATTTTAATGCTTTTTTCGTCTCTTTTATTTTTAACGGGAAAGTAGGCTAAAAAGGGGGGACGAGGGGAGTGTATCACCTCAAAATATGCAAAAAATCATGAAAAAGTATATTTTTATTCTGGTTTCTTTAATATGACGTTTTAAAATTTTTTTCTGGCGTAAAATCAGAGTATAAGACCCCCTCCTATTATTCCTATGCCCAAAAAAATTTTCGAGCTGTAAAATAAAATTAAAAAAAAAAAAAAAAACGATTTTATGACTGACGCACGCTAAATACGAGCTAAATACCTGCTTGGACTTTGTATCAGAGGGGGCGGGGGGGGGGAGGCTTTCGGCAAAAAGTGGAGAGTGATGGAGAGGAAAGGGGCCATATTTGGATTTTGGAGATAATTTTACATAAGAACCAGGCAGAATACGCCGTCTTTCTGAAGACCTGCGATGTGTCTCGTATTTAGCGTGCGACAGTCATAAAATCGATTTTTATTTTATTTTTATTTATTTTTTTTTTTTTACAGCTCGAAAATTTTTTCGGACGTAAGAATCATAGGAAGGGGTCCTATCCTCTGATTTTACATCGAAATGTTTTTTAAAACGTCCTTTAAAAAAACAAGAACGAAAAGATCATTTTTGGTGATTTTTTGCTCATTTTGAGGGGGTACACCCCCTAAGAACCCCTTCTTTGCTATTAGTGGTCATGATTTTGAACTTTGAGTCTCTCTTGAAACTTCAAAAAAAGTTAGGAGTTAATATTATGATCCTTTCCTCTTGAAAAAGGTGTGTTTGTTATGTTTTTTTAGTTATGTTCAGTACTTTTTAGAAATTCATAACAAAAAAACTGTACGTGCTACAGCTTTTTTACTATTATTTTTGAATTCTACACTACAAAATTAGTCAAAAACAGTTAATTTCATCTTTGTTAGGAAAAAAAAAAGGGAAAATTTGTCGACTAGTGATGATTTATTTACTAGCATTGAGAATAAACTACCCACTAAACCACTTTGCAAATTTCTACCACCAATTAAAAAGCAGAGATGAGTGTATCCTTGAATTCCCGCGAAGTTGAGGGGGGGGGGATTACGGTGTCTAGGTTGAACATTTCAGAAATCTGGCAAATCTAATGAAAAAAAAATCTTTTCACACCTGTACAAGTCATTAATTTGTACGTTAGATGAATTCTTGCATTTTAATATCTCTGTTATACGGCATTTTCGTACATAACGAGATTTTTTGTCCCCTCCTAATAAAAGCGAAGGTTTTCTGTTTCACACCTCAGTGACGCTCGGATGAGAGGACGTTCGTATTACCGAAGGTCGGACTAACGAGTTTCCATTATAACGCTTTCTCTTCTGAAAAATGGGATTTTTTGTTCCCTCCTATTGAGGGCTATATAACGAGGGTTATTTGCTTCACACATTAGCGACGCTCGGATTAGTGGACGTTCGTATTACCGACGGTCGGACTAGCGAGGTTCCATTGTAACTCTTTCTCCTCCGAAAATGATTGTTTCCATAGACAGCCTGGCGCTGGGGCAGCTCCCACAATCCCTCACGCGCTCTTCGCAAAAATCGATCAGAACCCATTGTCAACTCCCAAAATGGCTGTGGATTTTGTGGCTACGTATAAAATCCTGGTTTTAGGAGATAGCAACGTCGGGAAAACATGCATAGTGCACAGATTTTGTGACGAAACCTACTACGACACGTACATCTCCACGATAGGTACGTTTTTCTATTTCAATTGACGGAGGAAATTCCGTACTTGGTTTTGTTTGTATACACTGTGGTAAGATTCTTGATGGGGTATTAGTTTGCATGTATCAATGACTAAATCACAGTAACAAAATTTAAAGGCACGTTTTTTTTTTGAGGAAAATGTACTCTTATAAATAAGAAAAAAAAAGAGAAATAGGGGAAGGAGTGGGCCCCTTTAAATATATGACGATCTATGTACTCAAATGCAGTAAACAAGATATTAAGTCTATGACGCAAGAAGTAATGTGAAATAAGTTATATTGCGCTAATTGAAGGACAAACTATTTTAATGAAATATTTTTTATTGTAATGTCAGGTGTAATTGATAGAGTACACTTATAAATTAATTTTTAAATTGTTTTATTAATATACTCATTTTTATTAATTTGTGATTAAATCACAGTAATGATTTCTGACTAAATTACTTAAAAAAAATCACAGGCACGTTTTTTTTTTCTTTCAGAAAATGTGTTCTCATGAGGGGAAAAAGGAGGGGAGGAGTAGGTCCGTTTTAGTATTAGATCTTAGTGTCCAAATGCAGTAAACAAGTCATTAGTCTATGACGCAAGAAGTAATTTGAAATAAGTTACCTTGCGCGAATTGAAGTACAAAGTATTTAAATGCTACATACTTTTTAAGGTAATGTCGGGTATAATTTTCGAATAAACTTGTTAATTTATAACAAATTATTTTTTATTAATATACTCATTAAGTGATATTAGTTAGTGACTAGTTCACAGTAACGATTAATGACTAAATTTCAGTAAGAAATTCACAGGCACTTTTCTCTAATAAGATAATTATGTTCTCATGACAAAAAAAAAAAAAAAAAAAAAAAAAAAAAATAGAAGAGGGGGGGGGGAGGTTTTTAATTCTTACGATTACGTTCAAATGAAGCAAACAAAACCTTTTGCCTATAAAGCATGACTTAATAATGTGAGATATAAGTTTCATTGCACTAGTTGAAGTACAAACTAGTTAGACATTACATTTTTTTAATATAATGACAGATATAGTTAAATCAAAAAGGTTATCTAGTTAGAAAAATGATTTGTTATTATATTCATGAGGGGGATATTAGTTTGTGACTAAACCAAAATAATTATTAATGACTAAATTATAGTAAAAAACAATCAGTCACGTCTTTTTTGAGGAAGAAAAAAAAAGGGGGGGGTGCCTTTTAAACATTATGAGTACATTCAAATACAGTAAACAAGCTATTGGGAGTTAATGACGCAGGAAGTAATGTGAGACAAGTTTCGTTGTACCAGTTGTAGTTGAAGTACAAAATAGTTAAATATTACGTATTTTTTTTAGATGATGACTATTTTAATTAAGATAATAAAATTGTTATCTTGTTGGAAAAATATTTTATTAATATAATCATGAAGGGATATTAGTCTGTAACTTGATCACAGTAATGATTAATCACTAAATTACTAAATCACAGTAAAAAAAATAATTCATCCGCACTTTTTTTAAGAGGAAAAGGGGGAGAGGGAGTCCTTTAAAATATTATGATAGCATACAAATGTAGTAAACAAGCCATTAGGTTCAAACCCCCTCCGAAATTTTTCAAAAATATTACAAAAATGCTTCTCAAAGTTTCGCAATGAAAAAAATAGTTTTTTACTTTATTTTAATTTTCTTATCTACTTTGAAACTGCATTTGAAAAATGAAATTATGATTTTTGAATAATTGTACAAGTTCAGTGTTTTTTCCGCAATATTTATTTTTATTGCAGTTTATCGTAGCTATTATTATTATTAACAATACATCTTTCCCTTCGAATTTTTAATACCATTAAAAAAAACACCAAAAGTCTTCAAATTTGTAAGTATCGAACTATATATTTAACACATCTTATTAGTGTCTCCATAAGAGAGAAATTTTAAAAGTACTCCTTGGATTTTATGTTTTTTTTTCTTCATTGAAAATATGAGTCTTTTTTTTTTTTTTACATTTTTCATGTTAATACTCTTTTAACCAGGGCTGCGGAGTCGGAGGAAAAATGGTCGACTTCGACTCCGACTCCCGACTCCTGCTTTTTTTTTAATTATTTTTTTACCCAAATATGAAGAGGGAAAAACCCTAAACAAAGGTTGAAATATTAAGTCCATTTTAAAAAGTTTCATTTTTATTCATGGTTGTAGCCAGGACTTACTTTAGGGGGGGGGATAGCAAGTTGGGGTATCCCAGTCGGAGGTCATTAGAGGTCATTGTGACCTCTCAAAAAGTTCAATTTTCTCCAGAGCAATAGATAAGTGCCGCTCTTGTCATTTGACTCCGTACAAAACTAATCCTTTTCTTGTTAAATGGCCAGACTTTATTTTAACACAATGCAGTTTTGCTGCAAAGACCCGTCATTTGAAGCCCTTTTTAATGATCCTAGATGCGTAGGATTTGGATATTGGACGCTGAAAATTTGTATCTGTTAGTTTCAAAGATATGTTTTCACCTCCATAAAATTTCATCCAAATCGGAGGTGGTCGGAGTCGACATGTTTTTCAGCGACTCCGACTCCGACTCCTTTGATCCAAAATCAGTCCGACTCCGACTCTTCGACTCCGACTCAGCAGCCCTGCTTTAACATCTATTGTAACAAAAATCAATAGAATATGGAACATGAAATCAAATTGTATTGACTTTTTGATTTCACGAGAAATTGGTTTGACAAAACCCGCCCAGAAACTAAGGTCTGGTAACGGCCCTGTCATGAACTATCTCTGAGCCCGGCGTTGCACGGTCTACCTCGAAAATAGAAGTTGGGTCAAGTGACGAAATGTTAAATTGTCAGGCTTAAATAAAAGAAGAAAAATGGCATGAAATGTCCTGTGAATGTGTAGAAAAGAATAATTTTATGCCTCAAAATGAAAATTCAGACCTCTTTGAAATTTTTTGAATTACCAAAATTCAGTCATCATAATTAATATGTGCAAAAATTTCGTCGCATGGATATTCTGTCGAAAACATACTAAAGAGGATTTCACCCCCCCCCCCCCCCTGGGGGACCAAAAGATCCTATGTGAATTCCTGATCATCAGAAAACTTCTGGGCAAAATTTAGTAAAAATGCATTGTTTGAGGAAAATTCCATTTTTTTTTGCTCCCAATAGGGGTTGCCACCCCTCCCCCCCCCCTGCTTATGTGAATTCATAAGCATCACAGCACCTCTGTGATTCGCCAAAAATCTGACTTGAACTGTGGATCTGTGGGAGAAGCACATGCACGCAAATAAACATCCAAGTGTCAGGTGGGGGAAAGTGGGTCTTTTTTGAAAAACACTCATTTTCTCTTTTCTAATTAAGATACTTTCTTAATTCCTTTTTTAAGACATAGGGGAAGGGTGGGCATAGCGGCCACCCTAAGGAACATCTATTTTTTTCCACCCCTAAACTTTATTGAAACATTTTATAAATCCCTTCAACATTTAGTATGGTTACTTAGGCCTGATTAAAAAATATAAACAACTAGATTTTTAAACTTTATTTGTACAAAATTTTTACTTTACCAAAAGCTGTCAAAGTGGCCACTTTGCCCCACTAGGTAGGGCAAAGTGGCCACTGCCTAAAAAGATTTAGATAGTATGGAAAAAACGAAACGCATTTAGTTTCAGAACTCAGAACAGTTGTATTGGGGTTTTTTTAAACAAAAATAGGCATTACTAAAAGTATATGAAGTTATGAAATCAACTGGTATTTACATAAATCACAAATAAACTCATCGTCCTCTTCTTCGGCTTCTGTGCAGGCTTCGTGAGCAGATTTGAGGCACCCAGAACATCTAATCCAGCCTTCGTTGTCCTTAGATTTCGAGTAACAATCACCACAGAAAAACAATCGACGTTTCGAATCGAACAATCGAAGGGCCACGGCTGTGGCCACTTTGCCCTCTAGCGCGCCATTTTCGAAAGAACAATATTTCACGTACAACCCGTTGGTGTATCTACTGTTGAGACATATGAATTCAAAGCTAGAAACATGGTGTTTTGCACCATTGATGTAAAATTTACTTCACCTAGTCCTACAATAAACTAAAGCGAAACATGTGATGCACTTACCTAACATCAGAGGGTCGAAAAAGTGAAAAATTTGATATATCCGTGAGTTTGCGTCTGAGCGGCATATAAACTATAACACAACAACAACGGCTGCCGGGCGAGTCGTTGAGTC
This sequence comes from Uloborus plumipes, assembly GCA_038373865.1. Classification (NCBI taxonomy): domain Eukaryota; kingdom Metazoa; phylum Arthropoda; class Arachnida; order Araneae; family Uloboridae; genus Uloborus; species Uloborus plumipes. The sequence continues at coordinate 1,877 of JAXGGA010016912.1, read as the reverse complement.
TATTGCCGCTAAACTGCAGCAATATATAGGGCGGAAAACTTCAAGTGGCCACTTTGCCCGCAGTGGCCACTATGCCCACTCTTCCCCTACATTGAGATTATAGCAAATACTTTTACTATAGTTTCAGAACACTGTAAGCAAGTCGAATGTTTACAAAGAGGTTTTATTATGCTCATTGTATGTGGTATATAAAAGTTAGTTGTTTTGATGAACTTTCCTCTAAAATCTTAATTCAATAATTGATGCTATTAATGTTAGCATAGACTTGTAGTAGAACGTCTAAGGATCAGCTCTGCGTAAAGACAGAAAAACAAAGTTGATAATCGTATTTATTCAAAAGTGTTTTCTGAGATGAGGTAAGTTGGGTCTAGGATTAAGCTTTCTTGCGGATTAAAGATGATGCTACATATTTAATAAATTGATGCTATTTTTATATGCTTATTTTTTATTATCTTTCTGAAATTAGCGTTGATTCTGTAAATTCGCATGCAAAATTTTACTTGCTTACTATTAACCATGCTTTTCCATCAGTTTAATAATGGAGTCGATTGACGAGATATCGTCAAGTTGGCATCATTTTTAGCGACTAATTTTTGGTGAAAAATTACCAAATGTCGCATATCTTAGTGAAATTTGGCGAGTTTTCGAATGCAATTAAAGTTTCAGATTTTTCCAGAATTTTGCAATATTTTTCCATTTTAATGATAGTTAATAGCATATAACTAGTGACAGTATTTCATTGATTAAATAACAGGTAAAAGCTATTTTTAAGCTTCTGTACCTTTGAATGTAATTAAAGTATCTTAATTTCATCGTATAATTATGTCAAAAACAATATTTACATACTTTTGTTCAAACGAACACTAATTTCTGATGTAACCCAATTTTCCCCACCATGGGGGAAATTGGGACAATGAACTCATGATATCTTAAATATATCACTGAAAGAAAACAGTCAAACAATGTACAGCGATTAAGCTTCATACTTAATCCATATGAATCGAAAAAGTTTCCTTAAAATAAATTTAATATTCTGAGGGGCTTTTTTTTTTCTTTAAAAAAAAGTTCGATTTTAGACATAGTTTCCCCCATCTGACCTTCCCTAGATTAAGAAATATACTCTTGCTGTGCAGTTCTTTTTGAATATGTTACGATTTTATTTCCTAAGGACATAAGAATTTCTGTTTCACCCACCATGTGAATACGTAAAATCGATTGAAATCAGCTGTCAAAAACTCGTGCACAAGTTCGGAGTTCTGTCATTCCTTTTCTGGTTTAACATACTTGACGCGAACAAATTCGGAACTCTTAAAACTTTCGGGATTTTTCTGAGCACGAAAGTGAATTAAAATAGATCTATATCTATAAAAGTGAGTGTATGTATACTTGTTCTCTATACAAATCCACAATTTGCGTCAGATTTTCATCAAACTTGACACAGAGGTTCCTTCATGCCCTAGAATTCTCATAGGCAGGATCTTGAAATTTTAAAAAATCTAAAAAGCTCAAATTTAATTTTTTTGTCAAAAAATGACCCTTTTGTAGGAATCTAGCCTATTTATATTGTAATCGAGATAGGCCTTTTAGCATTCAAATTGATGAAATTTAAGATTTTTAAATATGAGTATTTTCCAACAATGATTACGATTAAAGTAATGAATTTTCAATTTAAGGCTCACCTATTTCCTTTTAGCATTGAAATAAGTAAAAAACAATCATGATTCATGTGGACTTTATAAAAAGAACCACGGGTTTGAATTTCAAATTTGCAATGCGACGACAGTTGCGTCTGTAATGGAGATAAGCCTTCAGAACGAGAAATAGATTTATTTCTGAGTTATAATAATTTTTACTTTGTAGGTGGGAACAATTAATAG
>JAXGGA010016911.1:0-25574 GCA_038373865.1 Uloborus plumipes | reverse complement strand
CCCCCCCCCCCCCAAAAAACCCCCCCAAATATTAAAAAAAATTTAGCGAAGAAATATAACATTAGCCTTGTAGAGCGGGAAAACTACAATAGTTTAAAGTGTGTATACATTTTTTGAAGCACCCTGTATATGTTAAAAGGACATTAACATGAAAAATACATTAAAAAAATGAAGCATCCTATCAATGAAGGAAAAAATTCTGAATGTTTTTTAATCACTCATATACGCGCATTCGAAGTAATAATTCTGAGATTTAGATTTTATGACGCTTTCATTCACTGACATAAAATGTGTTAAAGATACAGTTTATTACTTAAAATTTTGAAAAATTTTGGTGTATTTGTTATAGTGATATTCAAAGTTAAAGAAAAAAGGTGTATTATGCCGTGCTAAGCGCAAAAGTGGTATCTGAGCCAATATTTAGAAAAGTGCCAATTTGAAATTGGAGTTTTCTGATAAAAAAAAAAAAAAAAAAAAAAAAAAAAAAAATTCGCAGAAAAAATTAATATTGGATTCTAAGTCTAAATTGGGTCTAAATGCAAGAAAATAAAAGGGGGGAGGTCAAGGAAGTTATTTACCCCCTCCTTAGATTACTCACTTTTAAGCCGTTACAGATCTGTTGAGTGTTAGGGCCATGCTCCACATCAGCGTAAAACGCGACCGAAACTGAAGGCAGAAACCGAAAATCCGGGTACTTTCCATAGGAACACCATTGAATCCATTTTACGCTTCTGCCTATTTTTTCTGCTTTACGTCGATGTGGAGCATGGCCCTTACAGTTCTGATGTTAATATGAGCTACATATTTGAGTTTATGCTTTCAGTCTTCGTTAAAAATGATTTCATTTCCTTGCATTTTTAACATAGAATTAAGATAACTATATTCAATTATATATATTAGCTAAAAAATCAAATTTCATTATAAAAAAGCATTTCTTGGAAATAAAAATGAACGATAAGGTTTTTGGTCAAAATAAATTATAAGACTACCAAATCCAAGCTCATAAACCATTTGTTTTGTTTTGAAACAACACACAACTTCAACTTTTTCAACACACAACTCTGATGCTTGCTTTTCTTTAATTAGTTGCAGGAAATTTAATTTCTTGATCAGAAATTCAAATTTAGCATGCTAGTTATTATCTAGTTATTTAGCGAAGATATGAGAAATTGAAGCACCAAAAAAAATAAATAAATAAATAAAATAATAATAATTAATTAACTTAATTTCTGCAGTGTCAATTTTTCTTATTTTACTAACTTCTATTGTCAGGTCATACAAACCACAAATGAAGCAATTGTAATAAAACTAATTGCTTTTCATTTTTTAAGAACAAAAATATTCAATATATATGGCTAAAACTTACGATTTTTGCTTTCTAATAATTCTGAAACGTGTGAGTTAGTTCGGTAACATATTCGCTGTTTGTCAATGTTACCGCTCTGACTGTTACCGATCTGACAAACTGACAATTTTTTTTTCCGAGTCGATCGCGCTAAACCAAAATCAAACACGTGGTTTTTTCACTTGTAATAAAGGACTATACTTATATATAAAATAATTTTTAAAATAATAAAAACTGCGCATTTTAGCGCGTGTTACCGATCTTATGACTTAAATGACACACATTTCATAAAATCACTTTAAAAAATCTTACCTACAATTTTAGATGCAGAAATGCAAATTTTTAATTACGATGCGATAAAACATCCCACCAGGTTCTGAGTATTACGTGGTATAGGTGCAGGAAATGATTTTGGGAGCCTAAACATAGATCGGAAGTTATTGTTACCGCTCTGACGGCGGAACTAGGGACACACTTATTTCGCATCGGCCAGAAAATCAGAATTCGATTTAAACAAAAATGAAGTAAAATATTAACAAAGGGGTAAAAATAGAATCGTTTTTTGTGCAAGTGCGTTTTTTTGGGAAGTTAGAAAGTGCGCATGACCTGTTTGCATGCTAAGTTTTGCTACTTGGGACACGTTACCGATCTGATTTTTGATGTATAAAAACAATATTTTCTGAAGAAAAAAAAATTTTTTTCCTGATGTTATTAGATGAAAGGAAAGCAAAACCTTATCTTCTTTCTGGGGAAAATTATTTTTCTAACTAGTTTTTGAAATACTAGTGAAAATTCACTTGGGACTCAAATTGGCACTTTTCTAAATATTAGCTAATCTGCCCTTTTAAAAGAAATTGAGTTATCGTCACCAGGTAGCTCTTTGTGACGAATTTCACCTATACTTCGCAGCAACTTAACTTGTCAGTGACGTCACTACGGGCGGAGCCAATAAGAGCTCACAAGCAGTCAGCTCCTCTAATTCGCCAAGTAGGCTGTGACGTTTTATCTAGCTCGTTTTTCATAGGCTAACGTCACGCTGTTGGCTCCGCCCGTAGTGACGTCACTGCCAAGTTAAACTGCTGCGAAGTATAAATATAAAGTTTTATGGTCATTTGAGAAAGGTAAATATTTTATAAAAAAATTCTGAAAAAGTTTCATCTGAATCAAATACATGGTAGCGCAAAACTTTAAAGAGTAATATCTCAGATTGAGCTCGACTGCAGATACCACTTTTGCACTTAGCACGGCAGTATTGTTCTATTAAGAAGTAATGCTTGCGATAACTACAATAAAAATAAGTATTCCAGAAAAAACACTTAATTTATACCCATTCAATAATGATAATTTCACTTTTTAAATGTAATTTTAAAATAAATGAGAAAATTAAAATGCAACAGCAATGATAATTTTTCCTGCAAAAAAGTGCATAGCAAGTAATTTTTGGAATAGTTTTGAAAAATTTCGGAGGGGGTTTGAACCCTAAAAACCCACCCCTTAAATATGGCCCTGAGCAAGGGTCTGTTCGAAGCGAAATTGAATGAGAAATTTCATTTTGCCAAGAAATTATCCATGGCAAACGAGTATTCGAGGGATCTTTTACATGCTGCGTTATCATACGACATGGACGAGGTGGATTTTTTGAATCTTGAAGCTCCACCTACTGGAGCCCGGTTTTATCCTGCGCTTTTGGACTTGAAATTCCAGCGTTTTAACAACTACACATTTCTGTCCTTTAATCAAAGGGTTAAAAGTATCCTCAAATGAAACGTACGTACGTATGCGCTTCATTATATTACGTAACTTAAAAACGATAAGTCGAAGAAAATGTATTTTGTAGTTTTTGTTGTATTTCGCTGTTTAAAATATTTTTTAAGGCTACAGTGGACAAATAAAATTGAGTTTTTTCAATTATTGATTTATATGTCTAAAACTTTATGTGCTTGTATTATTGTATATTTACTACATCTAAAAGCATAAAAAACACAAATTAGTGCAAAAACAATGAATACTTTTTTTCAAATTTCAAATTTAAATATGTTTTTAACAAAATTTCAAAACGTTCCAGGCGTCACAATTTTTTTTCAAACTTTGAATTTCTACTTAATTTCCAATCATTAGGCATGATTGCATAAAACAATGCATTACATGCAATGTTTTATGTGATAGTTTATAAAAGATGGCTGAAAATGAAAATTTATATGATTTTTTCAACTGAAAATTTTTATTTTCAGCCATCTTTTATAAACTATCTCATGAAACACTGCATATAATGCATTGTTTTATGCAATCATGCCTAATGATTGGAAATTAAGTGGAAATTCAAAGTTTGAAAAAAAATTGTGACGCCTGGAACATTTTGAAATTTTGTTAAAAAAATATTCAAATTTGAAATTTGAAAAAAAGTATTCATTGTTTTTGCACTAATTTGTGTTTTTTATGCTTTTAGATGCAGTAAATACACAATAATACAAGCACACATAAGTTTTAGACACATAAATCAATAATTGAAAAAAATCAATTTTATTTGTCCACTGTAGCCTTAAGCATGTTCGTAGCAAATTGATTTCAGTTTCAAAGCATACTTAATCAATGTCTTAAACAAGCAACTTCTTGTCAGATATATTTACAAGGAATTCGTGATAGGCCTACATCAGTTTTTTGAAATTATTTTATACTAACATCTATTGTGGTTTTAATAAACTCACTGCTTCATGCATAAAATATCTGTTATGATGCTGTTATATGAATTTATGACACATTTTTCTTCATAATTTGGTGCTATTAAAAGCTTCATTTTTAAGTGCATGCTTTCTTTTACTTTAATGGTGCTTAATATGCCACAGTGTTATTTGAATTTCGTTCTACATTTGACGCTGATAAGAATAACATATCACAGTAAATTTAAAACACCTTTTCTGAAGTCAACAAGTCGGCACCCTAAGTATTAATTACTTAAGAGTAAGACGGTTAATTATTTCTTTACTATAATACTATTTCATCTTTAGTAGTTGTTATAAACGACATTCGTTCTCAAATTCTCCTATCTAAAGATAGCGTATTCATTTCACCCTAGTCCGAATAAATCAATGTTTATATTAGGCTTTAATGTATTCCAATACTTTAATCATATTTTCCGATTGCCAAACTTTTTACAATTGATTATTAATTGTATATATTTTCAAAAAGTTACTAACTTTTCCTTTAGATAAAAGCTGTTTAGCTAACCCCTTGTGAGAGTAATTCTCAATTGTTTCAAGTTACTTTATGCATCAAAGTCAATGCTGTAATTAAAGTCTAGGTATTTCAAAAGCATCCTTTAAAGGCATTCATTTTCAAGCATTCCCCATTTATTGAAAGCACTTTATCTAGCCTTATTATGTAGTCAAACATTCAATACTCTAACGTTCCCAGATCTTTGAGCAAGAACAAGCTAAAGACTTGCGTATTTTGGACGAACATTTAAACCCGTAAACTGTGCCTCATGAATACGAGATTGGACGTATCAACTACGCTCACAAGTATAACAATTTGGTGAGATTAATGTATTTGATGTATTACATTTAAATTTAATTAGCATTATAAAATTAATTTTATCTTGCTTCCTTTTAAATGACTTGAGGTTCAATTAATAATAAGGACTCCTCCATAAATAAAGTCAGGCTTTGAGATGGGGGGGGGGGGGTTGATGATTCTGCAAGATTTTGACAATTTGGGTTGAACGATACAGAGGAGGGGATATCAAGAAATGTTACACCATACGTTTTTATTAACACTTAGCTAAAAATAGCTTGACATGTGACAGAGCTCACAAAGGTAGATGAAGTGTAGCACTTGTTGATAATAGAAGGAGAGGAGAGGATTTTTTGAAACAAATGATGAGATTATTTATGGAAGGCCTTATTCCAAAGGCTTATAATAACGTTCTAGAATTTAAAACAAAGTGATCAATTATGGATTTTGATTAAATAATTTTATGTTAAGAACTATTTTTAAGAAACATGTGTGATAACTTAAAAAGTGATTAGAGGGATAGTTAAGTTAATTATATTTTTAGTCCTCCTTAATTATTATTATTTTATCAAACATGTTGTTTCTTAAACAAAATGTTTTAAGCTGAGAAACATACGCTCGACTAGAGATATCCTCTCAATGTTTCTTACCACAACTATACAAGCTGACGTGTCAATAGACAAATATTTTTTCCTCTCACACGGGTTTTATTCATTACTTTTTACTCGTGTATTTCACTTCTGTTTTTTTTCTCGATATTAATAGGACATCTAACAACGAACGACACCCAATTTTTTGGTTTAGTTTGTATTTCTAAAAGAAAACAGGTTAATGAAAACATCTTGTGTAGTAAATCAACAACTCTCTACACATGGAATATAGGTGAAAATCAGTGCTAACAGGTGCATCTAATGTATGTATTTCAGTTTTTCTAACAGCATCATAAATCAAACAGCAGGCTGTATTACCAATGCAGCTCTTTAATAAACATAACCACCAGATCTTGTTTTGTTACTTTGTAAAGAATAATTTTGTATTTTCTTTTACACTTTTAAAATTATACTCAAAAGTAGTAATTTTGAAGGTTTTTTCTTTTTCTTTTTTTTTTTGCAAAATAATCCATTAATACGTGTTTTTGCTCTTAGTATTAGAGTACTATTGCTACAAGGCAAAACCTTATAGCATCCCCTTAACGCCAGACTGCCACCACTGTTGGGTACTGGAGGCGAGCGGTTTTCCTATTCGAACACAACTCACCTTTTCTCGCAGCCTTGAGAGGGCTAACTGCAACATTACCGGAGGATTTTTCTCCTTCTCTGGTTTGGCTGTGCTGCTGAGTTCCTGTAGCCAATCAGGGACTTAGCGGTAGTTTTAGTTTACGTTTTTGAAGATTTATGGGGCGCTGGCCTTTTGCGCTAGGGTTTGCTGTTTGAGCAGCCCAGTGGGTTTTTACGTTTGCTGGGGGCTGGGGGTGGCCTCAGCCCCTAGAATCTTTTCATTTTTACCTGATTGCTCAGCCCCCAGAATCCCTTCTTTTTTTTTACCGGATATGAAGAGATTTTTGCTAGAGTTCCCTCAGAGGAATTCTTTTACTCTTTACATGAAGAAGTAAAATTTTGCTGAAGCCCTCAGAGCAATTTTTCACCTTATACAATGATGTGAGAGGAAACTCTTCTATATTATGTAAGCAATTTTTATAACGAATATAAATAGTCTAGAACGGTTCTCCTGCTGTAAAATCAGGAGGTCTTCAAAAAGGTCCTGTGTACGTGTGTACGTTCAGTCCTGGATACGATGAGGCGCTTATATGGAGTCTTCAATGGAGGTGTCCACTTTGCCTAAGAGGAGCTTTCACTGGTGATAAATTCGGCTGGAACATGAACTCTGTTTTTACGAACTTTTAGTTAGAAACTACTACGTGAAATGAACTCTTTTGGGGAATCTGCAATGCGTACGTAAGTGCTAATCTACGGGTACCCATTTTATCAATCTATATTGGTCAATTTATTATTTACTTAATTTTAGTTGCTACTCTTTTAATTAACTTGAATATTTACATAGTATGTCTTAATTGTTAAAACAAATATATGAATTAATGTCAGAAGTGTGATTATTTGTCTATTGCATGCAATATATTAATTTAGGAATTTAAACATTATGAAGCACATATTGGAATTAATTCAACTTGGTTTAAATAGTGAGATTCTGGTGATGTTTTAATCAATTCTTTTCACGCAGAAGCAATGTACTAACCACTAATGAATTAGATCACCTTAACATTAATTTCACAACTATGTTATAAATAAGTGTGTCTGCGTGTATGTATGCACACCTGTTTCTAAACCAGACCGTACCAGTCGAAACCAGACCATAGATTGCATTGCTTCAAAATCCGATATAAATAAACTTAATTTAAAATACATTTGTGGAAACAACACAATCGGGAAATTTAACACGGGACGAAACTGCAGCCTCCGGGTGGCATTTGCGTGTATTAATGCCTTAGCTCATAGGCGGCATAACTTACTCTCTCTCTTCCTCTCCCGGCCAGTACTTCTTCGACGCGTCGGAGGCCGAGTCGTGGATGAGCGAGCAGGAGCTGTACATGATGTCGGACGAAAGAGGTAAAGACGAGACCAGTGCTCAGAACCTGATGAAGAAGCACGCGGCCCTCGAGACACAGGTGGACGACTATTTGGATGCAGTGATGCAACTGGGAGACGTTGTCGCGCAGCTGGTGCAGGCCAAGCACCCCCTCAGGTGATGAGAATTTTGCATCTTGTACGCTGGCGCACACTGTATAAAAATAGACGTTGTTTTTACAGTATAATACAGCTAATTTTGCAGTCATTTTACAGTAATAAACTATAAAAAATGCTAATTTTGAAGTAGTAGACTGTAAAATTGTTAATTTTATAGTAGTAAACTGTAAAATTGCTGATTTTACAGTAGTAGACTGTGAAACTGCTAGTTTACAGTAATAAACTGTAAAATTGCTAGTTTCACAGTAATTTTACATTTGTGGAAACAACACAATCGGGAAATATTTACATCGATTTATTTTAATTTATTTACAAGTGCAGTTTTAGTACAAGATCCAACATGAGTGACAAGAAATTAAATTAGCAAAAATGGAATTCGGAGATGCGCGCAGCTCTGCGTCCGCGTGGGCTCTCATGCTTTTCCTTTCTCTCGCGCGGTATCTAGGTGCGCCACCTAGCGTGTGTTGGCAACGCCACATCACCCCCCCCCCCTGGGTAGGGAATTAGCCCAGCTTGGAAGATGTCCCGAAAGCGGACACGACGTCCGGAACGAGTAATCACACCGCCGGAAGGTTCGGGAAGTATTTTTGGTTCGGGCTTTGAGGTGGGGCCAGGGGGTTGGGAAACGATGGACGGTGCAAGGCCTTCGTCGTCCATTGTGTAGCCGGGCTTCACCCTGTCCAGGCTAATCCTGACGACCTTTGTCCCGATGCGGATGGAAATCGTTTTCCCGTGGCGTTGCACAACGCGGTGGGGCCCGGAATAAGGTGGCGTCAGAGCCCCGCGGATCGTGTCGTCCCGCAACATTACCTGCGAACATTTGTCAAGGTCTTTGAACACGAAGGGAGTGATCTTGGAGTGCCGAGTGGCTGGTATGGGGCGCAGTCTGGCCATATGACTTCTGAGTCTATCTACGAGAGATGATGGGTCCATGGAAGAGTCTTCCGTCGTGGTCGGGGCAATCAACTCCCCAGGCAGGCGAAGGGGTTCTCCGTAGACCAGCTCCGCGGGAGATGTTCCCAAATCTTCTTTCACGGTGCTCCGGATGCCGAGGAGCACTACTGGGAGAGCTTCTAGCCAGGAGGAGTCGGGGTGGCACATCAGAGACGCCTTTAGCTGCCGGTGGAATCTTTCAAACATCCCGTTAGCGATTGGATGATAGCTTGAGGTTCTAGATCGTTTGAAACCAGACTGAGTGCCAAGGTAGCAGAAAAGTTGCGACTCGAACTGGCGGCCTTGATCGGTGGTGACAATTTCTGGGAAACCGAAGCGGGATATCCACCCGTTGAAAAAGGCGTTTGCCACTTCCTCAGCGGTGATGCCCTCCAGAGGCCACACCTCCGTCCAACGTATAAATCGGTCCGTAGCAGTGAGGCAGTAGCGGAAAGACTTGGCAATGGGGAGGGGCCCGATGATGTCGATGTGGACGTGTCTAAACCTGACTGGGGAAGGTGAAAAGTGCTCTATTGGGGCGGTCGTGTGTCGAGTGACTTTGGATCGCTGGCAGTTGAGGCAGGAACGGGTCCAGGCACGACAATCGCTCTGTACTCGGAGCCAAACAAAACGGGTGGAAACCAGATTGGCAGTGATCCTTGCTCCGGGGTGGCTGAGTCCATGCAGAGAGTGATACACCTGGCGCCGAAGGTCTTTGGGCACGAAGGGCCTCGGTTTCACTGTTGATACGTCGCAGATTACTGTCAAGTTGGATCCTGGAATCACGATTTTCTCCAATTGTAGAGAGGAGTCTTCCTTCAGAGACTGTAGTTCGGGATCCGATTCCTGTGCTTTCGCGAGGTCTTTAAGGTCGACGGGAGCAGCTGACAGCGCAGCGACACGGGAAAGTGCGTCTGCTACGACGTTCTCAGCTCCGCTGACGTGCTGGATGTCCGTCGTGAACTGGCCGATGAAGGATAGCTGATTCAACTGGATGGGAGGCAATTTTTCGCGTTTCTGTTGGAACGCAAAAGTGATGGGTTGGTGGTCAGTGTAAATGGTACAATGCTGGGCTTCCAGAATGTGTCGGAAGTGTTGCACAGCATTTTAGATGGCAAGTAGTTCACGATAGTAAGCTGGCCATTCTGATTGTTTGGTCGTCAGTTTTTTTGAGTAAAATGCCAGTGGCTGCCAGGAGTTGTTCGTGAACTGCATCAGTGCTGCTCCCACGGAGAGGTTCGATGCATCAGTGAACAGTCCCGGAACGGGGTGTGTGAGAAGCGTTGCTTTGCTAAGAGCGGTTTTGCAATCGGAAAACGCTTTCTCCAGCTGTGGGGTCCAGGGAACAGGTTGAGAGCCTCTCAGTCCAGAGAGAGCTTCATGGAGCGATGCTTGGTGGGATGCGGCGGAGGGCAGGAACCTTCTGTAGAAGTTTATCATCCCGAGGAATCGGCGCAGATCACGGGAAGACTTGGGTTACGGGAAGTTTTGAAGGGATGTTATTCTGTCAGGCAAAGGACGAGTACCTTCGGCTGAAATTTCGTACCCTAAAAATGTCACGGTGTTTTCTTCTAGAACGGTTTTCGAGGCGTTGATGAGAAGTCCCCGGTCGGAGAGGCGCCGGAATAGAGTGCGGAGGTGTTGCTCGTGTTCCTTTGCTGACTGCGAAAATACCAATATGTCGTCGATGTAAGGGAAGCAGAAGTCTAACCCTTGCAGAACTTCATCGATGAAGCGTTGGAACGTTTGTCCGGCGTTTCGTAAACCGAAACTCATGAATGGAAATTCATAAAGACCGAAGGGCGTTATAATAGCGGTCTTGGGGATGTCCTCAGGGTTCACAGGAATTTGGGTGTATGCTTTCACCAGGTCGATGACAGAAAATGTAGTACACCCTCTGATGTGATGAGAAAAATCGTGGATATGCCGCACCGGATAACGGTCCGGGATAGTGCGGCTGTTCAGTAGTCGGTAGTCTCCACAGGGGCGCCAGCCATCCAACTTCTTAGGAACGAGGTGCAGCGGAGAAGCCCAAGGTCCTTCGGAACGGCGAGCAGTACCTTCTTTCACCATTGTGTTGAACTCGGCTTTGGCAATTTTAAAGCGGTCCGGAGCAAGACGACGTGGGCGACAGAACACTGGAGGTCCGGGGGTAGTACGGATGAAGTGCATAGTAGAGTGCCGGACTTCACGTATCGTTCCGGCTGGTCGAATTAGGTCGGGGAATTCTTTTAAGATTGTATGAAAATGGTTAAAATCACCCTGAAGAAGCTTCACGCTCGGCTGTGCAGAATTTAAGGGTTGGCCAGAAGTGGAAAGTCCAGTGATGCCGTCGATTAAGCGCTTGTAACGACAGTCAGGTAGCAAATAATAATAAGCTAGAAAGTCTGAGCCGATGATTGGAAGGGAAACGTCGGCCACCACGAAACGCCAGGAAAAACTCCTGCGCAGGTTGAAGTCCAATTGCAGCGTCACTGTTCCATATGTGTTAATTGACGAATCATTAGCTGCACACAGGCGAAAGTTGGGGTCCGGAGTTCGCGATGACACAAGAGAAACGGGATAAACGCAAAGGTCACTTCCGGTGTCGATAAGGTATCTCTGCTTGGTGAGGCGATCCGTAACAAGTAGGCGACTTCCGTTTGATTGGCAGCTTGTAGTCGCCACTAAGGACTGCCGCTGAAGTTTCCCTGAAAGGCGCATGGCTGTGTGCACCGGCGAGCCTTCTCCCGAAAACGTTGATGGTAACAGCAGATTGCTGGATCGGGAGAATGACGAGCGGGGAAATTTTGATAGCTGCGAGGTTGGCGTGACTTTGATCTGCTGCGATCCGAAGACTGGAAACTGGTTTTTAGCTCGGCGACATAAAGTGACAATTGATGTACTTGTTCGGACAGCGCGGAGATTCCGGAAACGGGGGTTGAAGAGGTGTGGAGCTTGTGAATTGCGTTTGGCAGGGGTGCGAGGGGAACTTCCAAGATCCTGGCTGCTGTTTCAGCCATGACTTCAGCCGGGAGAGAAACTTGTGCTTGAAGAATAGCCTGCACGTGGGTAGGAAGTCGCTGTAGCCATAGGGAGCGGAGTAGGGTCTCTTGTATCTCCATGGTGCCGGCAAGAGATTTTAAATGGCGGAGGAACTGGGAGGGTTTCCTATCGCCTAGCTCTTCCCGTCCGAGAAGCTGACGTATGCGTTGCTCCTCGGAAATTGACAGCCGGCGAATCAGCTCCTTTTTAAGGTGGCTATACATCTCTGAAGCTGGGGGGTTTATGATGATGTCATCCACCTCTGATGCGTAGCGGCTGTCCAGGTTGGCTACGACGTGGTGGAATTTCGTTGCGTCTTGCGTAATGTTTGCGAGCACAAATTGAGATTCGACTTGCGCGAACCAAACTGCGGGTTTCTCTGGCCAGAAAGGGGGCAGCTTCGCTGTGACTCGGCAGACGGAAGCGTCTGCGGCGTTGGTCGAAGTTCCTTCATTTGGCGGGGCTGTTTGCTGCTCGTACCGTTGAATCTGGTCTTGCTGTTTTTGCACGGTTGATTGCAGCGCGGCGAGTTGATTGCGCAATTGCTCGAGTTCGGTCATGTTCAGTCCGGGTCACCAGTTGTGGAAACAACACAATCGGGAAATATTTACATCGATTTATTTACATTTATTTACAAGTGCAGTTTTAGTACAAGATCCAACATGAGTGACAAGAAATTAAATTAGCAAAAATGGAATTCGGAGATGCACGCTGCTCTGCGTCCGCGTGGGCTCTCATGCTTTTCCTTTCTCTCGCGCGGTATCTAGGTGCGCCACCTAGCGGGTGTTGGCAACGCCACACAGTCATAAACTATAAAATGGCTAATTTTATGGTAGTACACTGTAAAATGCTGATTTTTACAGTAGTAGACTGTAAAACTGCTAGTTTATAGTAATAAACTGTAAAATTGCTAGTTTCACAGTTTATTACCGAGCATTTTACAGTTAAAGCAAAAATTAACTTCTATAGTCGGGGCACAGATAACCTGACAGCGTCGTTATGCCGTGATTAAGATCCGCGCAGCCTTCACTGTAAAAACTGTAAAACTGGCTATTTTACAGTTTATCGCTGTAAAGCTAACAATTTTAGTTTATTACTGTAAAGTTAGTTAAGTTTAAGTTCAGTTACTGTAAAAATTACCATAAGATTACCTATATTATACTGTAAAAACAACAGTATAATACTGGCAGCAGAGGTTCCAGTTTAAAACTGTAAAATGCACAGTAATAAACTCTAAAATCGGATGTGCTCCGCAGCTGTAGTGGATTCAGCGTTACCCAAGGTGCACCACGAGGAGGCCCACTACATTACATCCCTATCGATCGATCTATACAGGTGGATCCCGCCTTTCAAAAGAGGGAAATGCAGGAGCTTGGGTTTTTTTTCGGACTTGTTTTCCTTTTATTCGTCCCTTGGTCCCTTTACCACACCATTTGATGGAGAAGTGGAAGCCATTAGGCTGGCATCACAACAACTGATTTCTAGGAGTGAAAGTTTTGATAATGCTGTGATATTGTCTGACTCGAAGTCTGCAATTCAAGCTGTCATCTCTCCGAAGCCGGCTGATTCGCAAAGAATAAAAACCTGCATTGCAAATTTAAGCGGGCTGCAAAATCTTGATAAAACAGTTATTCTGCAGTGGGTTCCTGCTCACTGTGGAATATACGGAAATGAAGCAGCTGACTTTCTTGCAAAAAATCTAGTATGGACCCCACACTACTTCCTTTTGCGTGTAAATTTCTTAGTAGTTGCCTTAAGTGTTAAAAAAAGTGCTTGGAGTGAGCAAGGTAACAATTCAAATATTTACTCCCCTAATCTGCCACAAAACAATGCAAAAATATTTTACAATGGTTAATTTTCTAAATATTGCTGATTTTAATATCATTCAGTGAATTTTTCGCAAAATATCGCCAATAACGCCAAGTTGAACCCAAATTCAAAAAATAATTTTTTCGCCAAATTTGTCGCCAACTTGGCGATATGTCGCCAAGTTACACAACTGGACCCCCCTCAGAGCCTACATACCAAGCTAGAAGTTTCTACGGCATATAGTTTTTGAGTTATGCGACATACATCCGCACATACGGACACACAGACGTCACGAGAAAACTCGTCGTAATTTACGCGGGGGTGGTCGAAATTGATTTTTCGGCTGTTTGTATGTTGTTAGGTACATATGCACGTGCTGATAGGTCGAAAAAACTACGCGACATTCATTCGGGGGTGAGCAAAGTCAAAATTTAGACCGAAATTTGAGTGAAATTTTTTTCGTGATCACAATACTTCCTTTACTACGTAAAAGGAAGTAAAAAAGGGAACTGGAATATTACAAATTCCAACAAATCCAGTCCCTTATCCTGCTGTAATGCGACTATTAAAAGAAAGAATGAACGACTTTCAGACCTCTCAGTCTGACCTGATAAAACATAAGAGCTGGAGAGAATCTCATCATGGCAATACCAGATTCCCCGAGACGACATGCTGTAGCAGCAATTCGTCTCGAGACCGGCCATGACTGCCTTGCTTCCCACCTTTTTAGGATTAACATATTTTCCTCGCCAAACTGTCCGCTATGCAAGAAAGACGCAGCTATGGATGCTTTCTATCTAAAAGAATGCATTGCAATCTCAGGCATCTGTATTTACGAGAGATATTGGAAAGCCAGAGACAACATAATTGAACTGCAGTATGGCTGACCCTGACTGACTTTTAAATTGCTTTTACATGTTTAAATTTTATGGTTTTAAAGTTTTAATCCCTTTCCTGCTTTTTACATTTTGTGGTGTTTTTTATTTAGTCTTTTACATTTTATCTGCTTTCATGTTTTCCTTTAAAATTTTTCCTTTTATTGTTACATTCTACATTTTTTTATTTTAATTTATTATTATTGTTGTTTTATTACTCTCCACAAGTCTGTGTTGAGTGTGCTGTTCGCACACTCGAGTCAATGAACTGTGTTCAAGTGCTTCTGCTGAAAATTAAAAAAAAACTGTAAAATTAGCAATTTTACAGTCTAATACTCTAAACCAGCAACTTTACAGTCCACTACTGCAAAACTAGCAATTTTAGTTTGCTGTAAAATGAGCTGTAGTATACTGTAAAAACATCTACTTTTCACAGTGCAGGTTGCTTATTCCTTTACCTAGAGATATGCTATTATGTCTCAAATCCGGGCAGCCTATAAAAATCATCATGGATGATCATCCGCCAAGATATTTCTTTGCATCTTGGTAGCACGTATCAAATCCAACCAACAAGTAAAATTAATCCATCAGTCGCCTGGACCTCTTTTCAAATCTAACGTACACTTCATTTGTCACAAGTCTCGTGGTAGCCCTACAAGCAAAACTTCTTGTAGTAATCTCGACACATCTTCTTCTTCATATTGTACTGACGGCGTCAATATGGCGTATTTAATATTGCATAAAGATTTAAAAATCAATATTGTCATAACAAGACGTATGCAATATTACATACATCTTGACATATCAATATTGATTTCGACCCGCAATATCAAGATTGCATAGTTCTTGTCAGTGTCAGGATTGAAAAGAATGTTCTTGATACCTTACTGTCGCCGTCAAGATCATTAGTGCGCACAATAGAAGAGAAGCGCATGCGCAATCACATCTTGCATACAGATTGATTTGTCATGACAATATACTTGACATTTTCTTGTCTTGACAATCTGTATGCAAGATTACAAAAACAACCAACCTTGATATTAGGTTGCACATTCCTCGACAGACCATCTTGTGGCAAGACGCTGACAACCTGAAATCAATAACATAACAATCTTGAGGCAGTTTTGAGGCACGATTGCCTTCAACCGATCAATCTTCATGCAATCTTGAGGCAAGAAGTTTTGCTTACTAGGAGACAACCACGTAGAATGGTGCGAGCTTTTCTCACTGTACTATTTTCTATCTTGCAGTGAAGAGATGCGGCAGCGCCAGACTGGCTTGGAGCGCCTCTACCGGGGCTTGAAGGAACTAGCTTCCGAGAGAAGGACCCGCCTGGAGGAGGCCATGCAGCTCTTCGCGCTCAACAGAGAAGTCGATGACGTCATGCAGTGGATAGCGGAGAAGGAAGTGGTCGCTGGATCGCAGGAGCTGGGGCAGGATTACGAGCATGTCACGGTGAGTATTCGGTCCTTTACTTCCCAATCCCGGTTTTTTTTTTTCAAATAACACTTGTGTTTGTTCCACTTAGTCCAATAATAGTTATAGGACCAGAAAGAACTAAGGTCTAAAAATGCAGTTGGGTGATTCTACAAAAATGGGCAAATTTGTGTTCCATACTGATTGCTCTTTTTGTTTTTAATTTAATAAAAAACTATTTTGGGAATATTTTTATGCGTCTTTTGTTCTATAATTCTGATAATCAACAAAGTCAATAATTAATTATTATTCGTTTAAAAATAAAATATTACATTGAAATGTCATCCACATGCCCTGTCCCATAGGTGCAATTTTCACAATCAATGAAATATAGATTTTAAAAAAAATAAGTGATTTTTCTCTCAAGAGTTTTTTTATTCATAAATGTGAATGTGTGCAAGATGTAAATCACAAAAAAGCAAAATAATGTGAAAATAATGTCTCTAAAAGTTAACCTAAACTTTGTCCCAGCGATTATCAGTCATCCACATGTCTGAAAAGTGTAGATATTTTTCTCTGAAATGTTTTATTTCAAAATCTGGCAACACATCTTAAAATAAAGCATGGAACTTTGTTATTCCTGGCTGAAGATTAATTTTGCTGTTCTGCAATTACTTTTTTATAAAAAGCAAGCTAAACTCAACTTTCAAGGCAAGTGTTTTTCATCTTTGTCATTAACATACCCCACAGAATGCATCTAAAATGTACATGTAAATAAATTTTGATAATGAATAATCCTAAGGCTTACATTTGTGGGTTCTAATTCGAAGTGAAGCCGAAAAATATTCAGATATGACTTTTTGAGAACACAACTACTTGTGTTTTGTCATTCACATGCCCTTTTCCTAATGTCATTCACATGCCCCAATATGAGACACGTGGATGAATCAAAAGCCAAACTATGACAGTACAATGTTTAAAAATTATGTTTAACAGTTTACAGGTTAAAAAATTTCATTAATATACCTATTGTTTTTGTGTTTCTCACATACTTATTGTGTTATTCACATACCCATTGTGTCATCCACATGTCCTTTTTATCAATCACATATGCCTTCAAAAAAAATAAAAATCCAAAAATACAACAAAATACAAACATTTAAGCTCTGCTGATATTCTATTTTAATTATGCAACTTCTAAAGTACTTTGCTGATTTTTTTCAGATTTTTAATTTTAAATTAATTTTTTGAAATCTACATGTTAGAAATATTCCCGTATTTGTAGAATCACCTAGTTATAGGATATCTAAGGTTAAAAATACCTAAGACAAAGTGCGTTGCAAAAATACCGACAGTAAATTTTGTGGCTGTTATGGTCAGTGGTAAATCAGTATTGCAAAGCGAAGCCACAGACGACATTTAGAGCGAAAAAAAAATAGATTACCTACATTACTCTAGTGGCTATGCATTTTTCTACAGCAGCATGCCTTCCCGTGTTATGCAATCAATAAATAAAGGTCTTCTTTAATAGTTCTGAAATTTCCGTGTACTGAGTAAATGACAGCCAATGATCATACGATCGACTAGGACTAGATGAAGAGTGTTATTGCCTAAAGTAGGACCAATGGCTGTTTTCGAAAATTCTTGACTGACGCACTTGGCGACCAATCTAAAATGTGTATTTTGTTCGCGACGAAAGAGGTTGTGCAAAATAACAGCTACTGAAATTTCGTAACGAAATAGCACACCAGCATATACGGTCCAAAATTTTTACAATTTACAAACTATTCGTAGTGAGTGTCAGTTATCTATTGCGCCAACAGAGTGGTACAGTGGTTAAGACGCTCGACTCTCAGCCCAAAGGCTCGAGATTAAACCTGGCTCCACTCGTAGGATTTTCAAGGTGCAGAAAATCGACAGAGCCCACCCAGGTAGCACAAATAACCTTCAAACGTTTTTAAGCGGTTGTTACAACGTTAATAACCATTTTACAACCTTTAAAAAACGAAGTGTGCCACTTGGGCATGTCGTATGATTACGCGTCATGTAAAAATCCCTCGAGCGCTCGTTCGGCATGCAGTTTCCCTCGGCAAAATTAAATTCCTCGTGCACTATCGCACGGAATAGAGCCTAGGTGCCTCCATCTAGAGGGGAAACCGGGCGTCTAAATTCTCTTGGCAATGGCATTCCGCCGAAAGTCGTGTCACATAAAGAAATAGGTGATGGTCTCAGGGAACGCACTAGGTCTGCAAATGTGAGCAACCAAACGCAGCCCCGTTAAATTAAAAGAAAAAAAATACGTGCCACCAAAAAGCAAAGATGTTGTCCCTGACCATACCTTTCTCTCTCCCCCCAGATGCTGCGGTCCCGCTTCAAGGAGTTCGCCAAGGAGACGGAGTCGGTGGGCCGCGAGCGCGTGAGTGACGTCAACGCGAAGGCGGACCGCCTGATTGGCGCGCGCCACGGAGACGGCGCCACCGTCGCCGAATGGAAGGACGCGCTCAACGAGGCCTGGACGGACCTCCTGGAGCTCGTCGAGACGCGCACGCAGATGCTCAACGCCTCCTGGCGGCTGCAGAGGTTCTTCTACGACTGCTCGGACGTCCTCGGCCGCATCCTGGTGAGTCTCGGATGAATGCTTTAGATGCAAAGACGACGGGCATCTACTTCCATTATGTCAAACAGCCATGGTCGTATCATATTTCATGTGATTATATCGCTCCTTTCCGTTTTCTCTCGACAAGGGCTTTTACTTTTCACTCCGGGGCCCCTGTACCAACCACAACACGTGGTTTAGCCGGTTGGATGGATCCCTGAAGAACGCTCTGTTCTTTTTGATCCAGACCAGTAGCTGAGCAAACACCTGATCCAGTACCAGCAGAGGTATGGATTCACTTGGAGGATTCTGTGACCAGGAGAATTTTTAACGTCCCCCAGCCGCCATTAGTGAAGACGGTGGTTCTTCAATTGCTGGGGATCGAGACCGACACCCTCCGGCGACTTACCGATCGGGTTACCACGGCCACTTCTCGATAAGGGCAGTGGTGGCCTGGTGGGGCAAGCGACGGACTCTCAACTGAAGAGTGCCGGGTTTGATGCCAGCCTGTCGAAGATCCACCGTGTTAGCTAATGGTGACAGGTTCACATTAATTATGTTCCGTGGTCAGAATATCCTCGAAGGTCCCATTTGAAATCAACACCTTTGGTAGTGCTGAATTAGGAGTCACTCGACTCCTGATCAGGATCATAAAACAGCTCTCTTCAGGGTCCTGTCTAATTGGCTAAATTACGTTTTGTCGTTGGACCAGAGCAATATAACGCGGCACTACTGTAGTATCCGTTATTTGAATCGTCGAAAAACTTGAATAGAATATTAAAGTTCTTTATATGAGTCCATTCGCTTTAGATCTGGATTCACTTCAAACTTATCCAAGCATGTAAAGAAGATTTGGTGAATTTTGAAACGTCACTACAGGTATGGTTTACTTACATTTTCCTGGTTTATGGAGGGGGGGGGGGGATAGAAATGCATAGGACAAAAAACAACTTTTCGGTCGCTGGTCAAAAATGATGATTTCGACTTTCAGAGGAAGTCCAACGCAAACGGTAAATGAAGTCTCTGCAAGCGCCTGACCTATACATCGTCATAAATAGCCATTAGATTGGTTGCATGCCAAATGTTTTAGTGACACTTCCCAAAGCTTGAAAGCCGTTTTATTTTAACTGCATTATCTGAAATTAATCCTTGACTCTATTTTGTTGAGTCGAAAAGTGCATATCCATGAAAATTTATATGGAAACAACACAGTACGTTTTTCTAAGCAATTTCTGGGTGGCAAATAAAATATGTACAACGTGCATGCAGGGCAAGAGGTAATAAGAGATAGTTTGAATTTTCGTACTTCTGGTATCTTTTGAAGATAGGTTCTTTTGAAATCAGTAAGAATAAAAAAGCACAGATATGAAAAAGGTTGCAGATACGTACTTTAGGGTAACAAGAAACTTATTTTTCAATTGAAAACATATGATTTACAAATACGAGTACGAGGACCAACGACGGGCTCTGGGTCCAACTAGGCTGGTCCTGGCCAATGAAAATCAACAGTCCTCTCTTAAAGCTATCTACTCCCTTGCTCATTACAGCCTCTTCCGGTAAACTATTCTGAGTTCCCACTACCCTGCTAAAGTAGTACACTGCCCAAAACAATTAGGGGAGCACATGGTTTTAACAAAATTGCGCAAAGATGTATACCAATAAGCAACATAAAATGAATCGTTCTTAATTTAAAGCCTACCAGGAAACGGATTAAGGGGTCTGCCTACGTTCGGAGTACTTTTTTTGAAATAACTCAAATATCGACTCACTGCATATTTTTTTTAAACTAAGGAGTGATTAAAAATAGGAAACTGAAAGAAAAATTATTTTTTTCTGATAAAATTTTTAGAAATTGGGGAATTTGAGCAAAAAATAAGCTAATTTTACTGTTTATGCCAAACTTTGTACACTCATTTAAACTCAATATATCGAAAAATCCTTTCTAGTGTAAGTTACTACGTTACTTATCTGTGTTGTGAACTAAAAGTTATACAATAGTCCAAAAATTAAAAGAAATATGCCAGCTTTATTAAAGCTCGCCGATCTTCCACCGTAAAACCCTCAATATTTCCCGGATAAAGGTCTGTAATATTTTTAATTACTGACATAGAGCTTAGATTATAGTTCGAAACATAGCTATAAGTGTGATAAACGTTGTCTGAAAAAATCAGGTCTCTAGGTATAAGACTTCTCAAGTTATGAGATTTGACGTGAATGAAAATCTCGAAAAAAGTAGTTTCTCATAAAACGCATTTGAATATTTCTCGTATATTGGTATTAAAGTTTTTGAAAATTTTTGAGGAAAACATTTTCTATGGTATTTTCTTACACTTTCTTTGATTATACTTGTCAATGTGTTTCCTTTTTTTACAGCTTTAATTTTTTCCTGGTCTTTTGTATTTTTGGGGTCTTTAAGGTCAACTTCCGGTTCCTACGATGTCACTTCCGGTGCACTTAATTAGCTATAACTTCGCTGCTAATTACCGCAGAAACAAAACTGAAGCCTTTTTAGAGTCTTAAAAATCTATTACGTAAGAAAATACAAGAAAATAAAAACCAATTTTTTCTGCAAAAATGGCCATTTTAAGGCAGGCAGACCCCTTAAGATAATTTTATGAACAAATTAAAGTTAATGAGGCCAAAAACCAGAAAAAGGAGATAAGTGCGGAAATCGGGATGTTGCAAAAGCGTCCGTTTTATTGCCGCAACTGTTAAATTCGATAGCGCAGTAGTTTTTTTACATTTTTTTTTTGGAGAGAAGGTTACTTGAGAATGTCTCAACAACATGATTTACCGGAATCCATGCCATGGCATGTTATAGGCAGGCTGGAATCCGGGAAAACACAACGTTGTGTCGCGGATGATGTCGGAGTCGTCAGAAGTGTTGCAAGGCTGTGGAATCGATTCCAAGAAACAGGAAATGTTTGACGTCGATCAGGGCAAGGTCGGCCACGCGCCACTACAGCAACTGATGACCGGTATATACGGTTAATAGCCCGTCGAAACAGAATAGAGAATGCTACGCATCTGAAAAGGCAGTTGCTCTTGGCAATAGGACGAAGGGTGTCCAGCCAAACAGTACATAATGGGCTTCATGAGGGAGGGCTCTATGCACGTAGGCCAATGGTTTGAATTTTGTTGACGCCACGCCACTGTGTGGCCCGAAGAAGACGGACTGCTGAACATCGAAATTGGGAGCAACATGGTTGGAGCCAAGTGCTGTTTACAGAGGGGTTGCAATTCAGTCTGGAGAGTGACAACGGACTTGTTCTGGTATGGAGGGACAGGGGCACTCGAAAAAACCCCGCATTCGTTCGTGAAAGGTCACAAAACAGACGAGCTGGTTGGGTGGTATGGGGTGGAATCAGCATAGGCGGACGTACGGACCTGCATATCATTTGGAATGGCACTTTGACGGGCCAAAGGTATGCAGACGAGATACTGAGACCTCATGTCATCCCTCACGCTGGAGCTATTGGATATTCCTTTGTTTTTCAAAACGATATTGCTCGACCGCTGAGAGCTCGTCTGGTGGAGAACATGCTTGAAGCTGAAAAAATACAGCGTATGGAATGGCCAGCGTGCTCTACTGACCTGAATCCAATCAATCATGTTTGGGCCATGCTCTGAAGATGCGTTGCTGAGTGACAAAAGTCGCCTGTTACTGTCCGAGACTTGGAGATTGCACTTCTTGAGGAGTGGAACAGTACTCCCCAAATTCAGACCCATAAGCGTATCGCATCCATACCAAACAGGTGTGCAGCAGTCTTAGCTGTTCAACGAGACCACACGCCTTATTAAAGCACATGCAACATTTCTAAACAGTACCTTTTTTTCATTTTTTACATGTATCCAAAATGTTGCCCAAAATCACCTTTTTATGTTTTTTCCACATTTTCAAAGAATTAAAGATTAATTCCAAAGTTTTTAGGTCTTTTTTTCTGTATTGTGCATTGATACACACGTACTATCCATTGTACGCCAATCCGTGGCTGTCTTGCACGGTTTTCTTCATTTTTTTGCTTGCTCCCCTAATTGTTTTGAGCAGTGTATTTCTTCCTCATTCTCATGTTAGTTTGAGGTTCGAATAGCTTAAAAAAGTGACCCCTATCCTGCCTTCCATTCAAGAATTTAACTTCGTAACATCATTCATTTTGATAAATTTAAACAACTGAATTATATCCCCTCTAATTCTCCTATGCTCAAGACTAAACATATTAAACATGCTAAACCTGGATTCATATTTTAAATTAGAAAGCCCATTGAAAAGCCCCCATATATCCCTCCTTTGAACTGTGGCGTACTTCAAAGAGCACACAGCCCAACTTTGGCCGCCGAGTCTTGGGGTGAGAAATTTTGCAAATTCTTTTCGGTTCATTGGTTGCAGGATAAATCTGCTTCTTGGTATATTGGAATTTTGACTTGATAAAAGACAACTTGGTATAAAATAACAACATTTATTCACACAAAATGATAGAATTTTATCATAAGTTTCATTCAAAGCTGGAATTAGGGCCAGCGACTCCCTTCAAAATTAAGTGAGCCTAGCTCACAAATTCAACATCTAAAAAGTTTAAGTCTAAGTCAATCTGCCATGGAGGCAGGATTTTTATATTTTAAGCTGGGGGTTACCAGAATGCTTGGCGATAAGTTTTATCGCCAAGCTGGCCAAAAAAAGCGAGATTAACAAGGGGCCTTTTGGCTCAGTGGCCGAAGCAGTGGGTTAACATAACTGAGGCCGCGACTGGGAACCCACTATTCATACGCTCACAGAACCCTTTTCAATTATTTAATATCTTTCTAAGGAGGAGATAAGGAGACTAAAGCTGAACAATAAAACAGCATTTTACGGAAGTCAATTCAATCACAAAAAATGCCGAAGCGACAAGCGAAACAGTAAGCTCTTAAATTAGTAAAAATAAGGGAATAAACGAACCAATCACAGTAATAAAATTAAAGAACTGAATGGAAGTTAAAATAGAAAGGTGAACCATGTTCAGAACATAAGCTCTCTCACAGGCAGTAAAGAAACTCCGACTAAGACGGAAAATTCGTATGAGCGGACATTTCTTAAGTCTAAAAGCTAGCAAAACATTTTCGAGACAGAATTTTAAGGCGTCTGGCTCTTTAATATATCTTTCCCTGTGCTCTTCCGAACAGCGAGCGTGCTGTCTGTTGTTTTAAACTGCTGTTTCAACTGCTGTTTTAAAGCATTTTCAACCAATTGGAAGCTTAAAACTATCGTAAGAAAGTTATGTAATATATCAACGAAAAGCACTGTTTTTCAGCTTTGCAATTGTTTTTGAATTTTTATTCTTAAATAATAAGAAGAGAAGTTACTGTCATTTACATGTGAAAACTTTTCGTTTTTTTCCGAATTTTTAAAGTTTCTTAATAGCTCTGCATTTTCATATAATTTTCAAAGTAGAAATCCGAAAATTGGTAGGATTACTTATTTTGTCATATGTGTCTTGCACAATGCACACCGAATTTTGTCAAAATCGGAAGTTATGAGATTGCCCTAAAATGACAAAACATCTCTATTTTTCCAATAAAAATGTGATGTGATCCGCAGTAAGAAACGCAACCTGTACTGGTATCCAGACAGACAGCACGCTGCTCGGAAGAGAATAGGGAAAGATATCTTAAAGAGCCAGTCGCTTAAAATTCTTGTTTTTTTCATTATTGCTAGTTCTTGGACTATAATTTCTAGCATTTCAGAGTTAGTATATTGACCCACGAAACTTTGTCTTTTGCAGGAAAAGCAGAACGCCCTGCCGCAGGACTTGGGCAGGGATGCGGTCAACGTGTCCAGCCTGCAGAGGAAGCACGTGGGATTCGAACACGACCTGCAGACCCTGGGCTCTTCCGTGAGTACTGTGCTGCCGTTTTCGTGTTAACTTATAAGAAACATGTATTTGCTTGCATATGCACAATCAGCTTATATGTATACGTCGATTTCTGTGGCTGTGTAACACTTTTCTTCCTATTAGGCAGGAATTCAAGTGAAACACCATTGCAATCGCTTCGAGGCGATCGCAAATTGCAATCGCTACTGGAAGTCGAATTACATTAGAATCGCATCTCGTAGCGATTGTAACTTATCCAAATTTGGGAATTTGCGATTGCATTGGTGAGTTGCGATCGTCCGTGTTTCACTTGAATTCCTGCCTTAATCAGTTTTTATGTCGTATTCGCGCATTTTTATGTTGAATTTGCGCATTTTTATGTCTGTATTGATACTCATATATGAAGGGCCAGGGAGAAAAAAGATGAAAGTCACTTTTTCGTCCATTTTGAGATATTAGCGCTCTCTAGGGGCTATGAAGGAGTAATATCATCTGATAGAACAACATGGGGGGGGGGAAGATGAGAATCGACCGAAATGTGCATGAAAATTCTATTAACTACAAAAGGAGTTACGAGAAGACAAACTTTGTTCTTCATTTTTCTCGAAATCGTTTTTTGGTCACTTTCATCTTTTTCCCCCCTGGGCCCTTCATATATTAAGCAAATAATGAACTCACTGACAGCAGGAGGTTATGACTTTAAACATCCACGATAGCAAATGGATTACTCCAGCTAGCATTCAAACACTATCTATATTTTATTTCCTGTTTATGTTTAAGTGTTCTTTAATCCTCTAGTGCCACATCTGACTAGTCCTCAACGAGGTCAGTGTATAGCTATACCACGGAGAGATGGCGAATGAACTAGAGATGGAAACAGAACACTTCATTAAGGGAGAGGTTTTTAATTAACAAGAACGTGCAAGTGGTAAATGTGTTAACTGCTTGCTCAATCTCGCTGATCATACCTTCTACAAATGAAGTATTCTGTTTCCGATTACAGTTCATATAGCGGCTCTATATCGAGTCATGTTTCCATACAGACGCACCAAATGAATGACCTTGACGCGTCTGTTTCGAAGTAACAGACTATAACATCTATAAGCAATTACACCAACAGTTCGATCATGACATCCTGAGACTGCAGTTTTGTCCTTACTGTGGTCTCCTCAGTCAGGAATAGTCAATAATCGAACTGGAGGCAGAAATCCTCTTATTGTAGCCAAGATCCAAAATTGGTAGATATTTTTTTTTTATTTTGGTTTACCGTCCCAGCTCAATTATTAGCTATTCCTGACTGATGAGTCCACAATAAGGAAGAAACTGCAGTCTCAAGATGTCATGATCGAGCTATGGGTGTAATTGCTTCAGTTCTGCCCCAGCCGTGGCTTATGGGCGGTAACTTACTGCACGTAACATCTGTGATCCAGGTCCGGCAGATCGAGGAGGACGCCT
>JAXGGA010016910.1:0-25577 GCA_038373865.1 Uloborus plumipes | reverse complement strand
ATTATAATTTATTTCCAAAGTTAAATAGTGTTTAGCAGTCAAGAAATGTTCAACATTCCTTTGGAATCGGAAACAATTTCTCGAAACTGGAATACAAGTGGAGAAGAAAAGAGGCGAGAAGTAAAGAGAAAAAAATGGGCTGGCGTTATTTTCCTCCTCCCCCCTCACTATGGTTCAGCAAATGAAGGAGAAAAAAAACATACGGTTTTGAAAATTGGCACACACATATTTAAAGGGTTATGCCAATTTTCAAACCCAATTTTTAATTTTTTTTTCACTCTCATTTTTGACCTTCGTTTGCTTTACTACGGTGAAATGGGAAAATGATGGAAATAACGCATGCACATTTTCTGTCCTTCTTAATTCCCGTTCCCTTTGCCACCCCCTGCAATTCAGTTTTAAGAAATAAAATCGCACTTTTGACCATCACCACTTAACTTCAAAAGAAAGAATCACATTAAAATCTTTCAGAAGCCACCAAAAATAGAGAACGAAAATAAATGGTCAGTTTTTCAAAAGTTCTTGAACTTTGAAAGTGAATATCTCGACATCTATAATAGCTTACGATAAAAAATACAAAGCTTTTCAAAGATAACTTTATGCATTTTAATTTATCAATTGATGATTTTGCCCACAGTTAAATAATTTTTCAATAAAAGACGAAAACCGAAAAACGCATCTAAAATCCAAGATCACGGCACGATGTCCCCCCTCCCCCAACCGGGGATCCCCCAAGCGTCCAATGTCCTTTTCCTTTGTATTTTACAATCGTTGACTAGATTGTTATTCAATTTGCATTATTAATTGTTCTACCATTGGTTAATTATCGATATAATTTTTAAAAACCAAGGTCTGCATACCTGATGTTAAATATGACCTAGTTAATCACAAACTTAATTGTTTATAAATTACATAATAAGCGACAACGATAGTAATTTGTTATTAATATAGTCGATAAATACAAAAATTTAATTAAGTAATCTTTATTTTACACACAAGAAAATTTCCCAAATCACTACTTATCACAGCACTAACTGCCTCAAATACAGGATACGTGCGTTCGAAGCTGTTAGCTGTCAGAAATATATGGTAATCTCATGCGAGGTTCTGAATGGAAATAGCCTTAATTAACCTAAAATGGTAAATTAATCATCATTTTTATTCATTATAAGCGAAATGATGTAGAAAACAAGGAAATATTTCTGCGAACTTGACATTTGGAAATAAGGTGCAAGAGCGCTCTTTCTGGGAGGATCGAGTATTCTTTGACTTTCAACGGTCTCTTCTATTTTTTAATAACTTTGATATTTGGAAATAAGGTGCAAGAGCGGTCTTTCAGGGGGGATCGGCTTTTCTTTGACTTTCAACGGTCTCTTCTATTTATTTATTTATTTATTTATTTATTTTCATGTCATCCAATTGAATGAGAGAGTTAGAGTTTATCAGTTTATCATCATCATACTGCATCAATAATAAGGTCAATATTTTCCCAATTATTTGAGGTTGCAAATTGTGTTGAACATGGCTTTTTAACTTTTGAATCTGCTATCAAATAATCAGAAAAAAAATAGAGAGAGAAAAGAAAAATCTCTTAGCCAAAGAAGAAAATGATGATTATGGAAGATGTAGTAACCAATTCAGTTTTTCCAATTGTTCAGTTTCATGTTTTCGTACATTTGAGCTCTCATAACGTATAAATTCAAAAATTAAAATGTAAATAAATAATAAAGGAAAAGAAAAAGCAGCAATGCAATACAAAAGTAGCTAATAAAATAGCTTTTCTACTTTTTCCTTCGTCTCTTTAAAAAAGAAAAAAAAGAAAATTAAAAAACAAATAAATAAAAATGTATCGAAATATATTATATATATTTTTTCAAAATTCAAGAGTAAACAAAATGCTTAAATAAATATCAAAACATTAAGAATTGAATAGTTAGGTTGTGACATGGAGGAAATATTCTTCTGTCGGTCCGTCTGTCTCCCCCCCCCCCTCTAAATAACTTTTAAAGGAATAGTTTGATTCGAACAAACTTAAGCACACCTCTCCCGTATTTTATTTTTTAATTACTTCTTTCAGCTTTGAACAGTTAAGAAGCTTATTATTATTATTGCGAGGAGATTTAAGATCCTGAACCTAAAGGCGAATTTCCGTGAAACTTTTTTTTTTTTTTTTTTTTTTTTTTTTTTTTTTTTTTATGAAACGCATTTAAGAAAGTTCATGTTCATAGAATAATATTCAGAATGAAACTTTAAAATGTCTTTAACATTGACGTCTACGGTTTGTTGGAAAAAGCTCTTGACAAAGAACATGTGCAAAATCAAATGCTCAAAATGAAAAATTAAAAGTATTTTTAACATTAACACCTAGGGAATATTTTTTCTTCAGTTTTTTTATTGAAAATTGCTTTATTAATTACCTCAAAAAAAAAAGCTGCAGACGAATAGAGTTTTGATTTAATTGAGTTTATTCAGGTGTAATTTCTTTAAATATCATTTATTTTTTTTTTAAATATAATATTTTTATCTTTCGTCCAAGGGAAAGCAAAATAAAGGGGGAAAAATGCGAGGTGATGATTTTTTTCACTTCAATCAGCGTACGCGTTAATATTTAAAAAATGAGCTCTTCATTTTTAACGTTAATTTATGAATATGTTTTTTATCAAAGGCGTTTTCCAACAAAGTTGGTTTGAAGCTGCTGCGCTTTTAAATTCAAGATCTGTACTGGCCTTAAATTTCCTGAAAAACGTTTATTTTAAGTTTTTATGAATTGTTCGAAATTGAAAATAATACTTAAATAAGAAAATATGTATGTGAAAATGTTAATGAGTAATCCACTTCGAGATCGTTCGGAGACAACTGGAATAAGATTATTTCTTTAAAAGTTAGTAGGGGGAGGCCGACAGACAGCCCGATCAAGCAAACAACATACAGACACAGTTTTCTTTTCTTTTTTTGCCCTTTGCGATATTTTGACGTTTCATGCATTTTATTTCTTTATAATTACAAAAATAGCTTTTACAGGAAAATAGGCAAAAAAAAAAAAAAAAAAAACGAAATTTCAGATGTTTTGAATTTTATTTGTCTTTGCCTCGAAACTAGTGGACGCTACATTTGCATCAAGATATGTCGTTACAGATAAGCAGAAACATAAAGGTGTTGTTATTTTTTTATTGTTCATTTTTGATATGAACCTAAAAATTTACCTCAGTAGTTTTTTTAAATTTTTGTGTCAAAAATATTATGAACAACGCACTATTAGTTTCATTTAAAATATTGACCTTTCGTATAAGTTGGGAACAAAACTTTATGTATACGGTCCTCCATCTGATGTTCTTGAGATCAATCTTGCTAAGTTGATTGGATTTGCGTATAAATTTGTACTTTCTCTTCAGCTGGAAGACACCTATTATAGAAAATTGAATACACATACAACTAAATTCAAATGGCTACCTAACTGACTTGTGCATAATAAATTTCCGTTTAAAAGGCACTAAAGATGCACATACTGTTAAAAATTGTCCTTAAATTTTACGGTAAAATATACTGTTATCCATGTTGCCAGTAACTTTTACCGTGAATATGTTTTTACTGTAAAATTTTACGGAAGAGAAAACGAGAATTAAAAAGCATGAGATATGAACGACAAGGATCGAAACCAGTACCCAATTTTTACACACTGCTTTACTATCCACGGTACCAGATGCGACACATCGGGAGAGAAAAATAGGGTGTCATCTGCATCGCACAGTAAGTCACACGGTGATCAATTGGCGCTGCAATCGCAATTTTTTTATCGGTATAATTTACTGTAAAATTTTTCTGTACGGTAAACGCTACATTTTGCAGTAACATTTACCATAAAAGCTTCCTGAATTTTTGACAGTGTATTAGTAGACTAAGACAATTTGGTATGAAAATCAGCGTTTCTTTGTTTTTTTTTTTCATACATTTTCAGATTCGTGAAATTTTGACCTTGGGAAAAGGGAGGAATACTGAGCGTTTTCTAAATGAATAATTTGCCAAAATGTATGACAGCGAATTATGCAAATCTGCTTTTTGTAGTCATTATTAAATCTAAACATAAAAAAAAATTAGAGGAAGAACCCGAGAGTTGACCTATCCTAACTACTGTAAAAAATTAGCTCCTCATTAATTTAATGGATATCTTGTGAAGCTTAATACTTGCAGTAATTTTTGTTCTTAACTCTGTACCTCAGAACCAGACTAACGTAAGTCCATTTTCGTCATTTTTCGGTAGAGGGGAAAAACGATTGCCGAATACATCGTTTTTCCCCTCTACTGAAAAATGACGAAAATGGACTTACGTTAGTCTGGTTCTGAGGTACAGAACTGTCAACGACATTAATAAGCGTACAATTTAATAGAGTGAGCAAAGATTTTGGGACGTGACCCCACGAAGTCAGGAAAATAACCAATTAAAGATCTAGCAAAAGTAACAGAACTGCTTCCCACGAAGTGCCTAACTTACAAAAATAAATAAGCATTAGTGTTTTGAATATTTTGTACACGTATGATAATCTTAAGAAGTTGCGCTAAGAGGTAAAAAGTGAAGGATGCAAAATGATTTATGGCAAGCGTCAAACTTTTCTAAACTGTCAATTTTCTTAAGTGATAGGAATAAGAAATTACGTGATTTCGCATTTAGAGGAGGTACTGCGCTGCTTGGGGGGAAGGGGAGGTCATGTGCTGTCGCAAAAATTGTGCATGCTTAACTGAGAGAACGTACTTCAATGTTTTTATTTTTAATACAGCATTGGATTTTCATTTTATGAGTCTAGGTTTTCGATAATGACGACAAAAGACCATTAATTGAAAAAAAAAAGCTAGTTATGCAGGGTAATTTTGATTCACAATTTCTCAACTAGTAACTGCAACATTTATACCTTAATAGCTTTACTGCATGTACTGATATTATACCTTAATAGCTTTACTGCATGTACTGATAGTAAATTGATGAAGAACGATTGCTGAATTTTAAAAAAATAAGAAAATTAAAATGTAATAAACATTTGATATGAATTATTGAAGTGGTCAAAGTAATTTCGCTACTTAACTGGTACTAAGTCAAACTGTCAAAAATTTTTACAGCAATATAAATTCTTTTAATAACACTAATGTAGCTTTGATCGAGAAAAAAATAATTTATAATTGTGTAAAAAACTACCCATTTCAATATATGCTCTAATGTATATATATAGCGCAGATTATTATAGGGCATTTCATATTCAATGGGATAAAAGGGAAGCAGTTTTGAGAAAGCTGTAATTATGTTATTTGTTAAATCAGCATTACAGCGAAACTATAGTTATTCCATTTTCTATAGATGTTCTTTTTGTATCCTTCACTTGGCAAGGAACATATCAAAAGTCTATCAGAAACTATTCAACCTTTAGCTGAAGAAAAAGAACTGACAAACCAGGGAAAAAGCTCTCATAGCAGTCTCCATGGTATTTCACACTTCTCCCAGAAGTGCTGCTATTGGTAGACGCATTCCGAGAAGATATGTACCGCAATGGAGATTTCCTCATCTGTAAGCTGCATTAAAAATATTCTCTCTTGTGTAAAATCTTAATCTTTTCAGTTCGTTTGGGGAAGAACCAGAAGTCTCTGGGTACCATATTAAGAGATTAAAGTGCCTTCTGAACCCCAGGAGTGATTGTTCGCCGAAAATGTCTGAACCATATGCGATAAATGTACTAGAAAATTGTCCTCAAAAGTTGTATGTGTGGTCCGAATGGTTTCCATTTGGCTGTCTTCCACTATTTTGCAAAAAAATTGATGCATTAAATATGATTCAGTCAAGTTTCTTGAAATTGACAGTGAATTGACACAAAAGAGTCAAAAGTCGCTTGCAAAAACTGATGCTAAAGGTCAGAAATTCTCAAATTTTCAGTCTCTTGCGCGTCCGTTTGAAAACTGAGGGGAGGTGCCACCCCCTCTCTCTACCTCCATCATATGTGGTCAATGGTCAAAAGAAGTAGTACAATCGAACTTTGAAAGTAACTGATAAGGATAGCTGAAACTTATTAATTGAGAAAAATATGTAAGTACATACCCAAAAACTGAAAATGCTGCACATAATTTCATTTTCAACATAATATCCTTAGAATACATGAAATAAACAATCAATATGCTAAGTAGATACTTCTTCAAGGTAATCTAGGATCTAGTAACACCAGTCACTTTCATAACACCAGTCCTGAAAGCTACCACTGGTGCGGTCCTTGACCATTTTTTTTGAATATTACGCTGTAACGGTGATAAAACGCTTCTCAAGTCCCTTTCACTACCTTACTCGGTATTTTGACTTTAAGTATGCCAGTGCTATAATCCCAGAAATAAAAAAGAAAAAATCAAAACCATTTGTATATGACTACGAAATTGATCATACTTATTTTTTACTTTTTTTTTTTACATTTAAGAGTCCCTGATATATTTCTACCTCCTCCCACGAGGAAGCGTCCCCCATATAACGGAATAATCTCTGTTAAAGAGAGATGGAAACAGATTCACGCCTTCGGACACAGGCTCAAGGTCAGCTCATGTAAGCGCTGCAAGGCTTGTTTTTCTGTGTCTATGCATGACACCTGTATAAGTGTAGCCCCAGAATAAATTAGTTTTGACAAATTGCATCCGTTGCAGCTTTTGTAAAATGTTATTATTTATGTCCCATTGAAAATGAAATACCGGGCGCAAAGAGCGGCAAGTTAATTTCGAATCAATTGTACAACAGTTGCTACAAAAAAAAAATAATAATAAAAAAAAGACTTCAGAATTATTGAATTGTGCAATGAGCCGTGTTCAGTGCTACAAATCTACTTAGTAACAAGGCAACTGCAAAAACAGTGCAAAACTTGTTTTTACAGTTTATTATTGTACATTTTACAGCTTTAAACTAGAACCTCTGACGCTAGTATTAGATTGAAAAAACAAAAGTTTATTTTTCGCAGTGTAGGCATTTAAACTATTTGCAGACGTAATGCGATTCCTCGTTGTGGCACAAACCTTTTCTTGTGCCATTATTGGGACATCAATAGCACAATAATTTAAACGTCTAATCCCCCACCACTTGGTGAGTGCCTTGTAGTAAAACGCTCTGTTTGGCCAGAAGACCTGCTCCATGACATGTAAAACTACCCGCAGATTTATGAAGTCAACAAAAGGTTGCACAGAGCATTGTTGACAACTTTTACTCATGACTTCGTGAACTGTGATCATACTGAAACCCTACCGTCAACTGTACTCAACTGAACTCATGCTCCACTATTAAGCTTTAATACTAAGAACAGATTGAACAGGGTGGTTAATTTTTTGCCTGAGCGAGTATGACAAAAGGCTCGCTTTTTTCGCATTTAAACTCAAGTTTTGCACTGCATTTTTCAGGTCCGTAACCAGCTTAGTTCAGGATGGTGAACGAAGTTGCCTTTTTCCACTAAACAAGATATTTTAATTTGTAAAACGTTTTGCCATACTCGTTGGAAACTCAGCCTGCCAGCTTGAATGCTGAAAAATGGGGAGGTCCTCTCGCCTCTTTGTATTTTAGCTCAACGGCTTGTACTGACTAAGCTGCGGGTTTAAGGTGATCTGGGGTCCATCCAATAATGGGATACTGTTAAAAACATTTTATGAAATTGTACGAAAAATTGTACTGGCATCCATACTGCAAGTATTTTTTCCGTAAAATTCTTTTGCACTAACAATTCACGGTAGAAAACACTAGAATTAAAAAGCGAACAGTAGCGGGTTGCTATCCACCATACCAAACGGGACACATCAGTTGAGCAGAAATGGGGACTTATCTTAATTGCATGGCAAATCACGTGGTGTAAAAATTTACTCTACTATCGCTCCTTTCTTCTCGATAAATATTGCTGTAAGAAATTCTGCAGGTTACTTTCTACATTTTGCAGTTGTACTATACCTAAATGCAACTTAACTTGATATTGAACGTCACTACGGGCGGAGCCAATAAGAGCTCACAAGCAGTCAGCGATCTCCTCTAATTCGCCAAGTAGGCTGTGACGTTTTAACTAGCTCGTTTTTCATAGGCTAACGTCATGCAAACGTCACGCTGACGTCACGATGTTGTTGTCAAGAAAAGTTGCAGTGTAGTTTTCCTGAAAGAATAACAGTGCACGAGCCCAGGAGCGTAACAAGAGATTCCGTACTTAATTCGAAGGCACTTGAGTTGCACGCGGTCTTCTGCTGCCTCGACGGATTAAAGGGAAATTCTGCTGTCCAGTTCAAGCGGATATGCGCATCATAATATGTTCCACATTGAATCCCGTATTTATCTTACGCATTGTGGCTTCTGTATTAATCCTTTCAATTCTGCGCGTGCATTGTCAATATCGTTCTTTAAGAGTAGGTGATCGGCTACTCGTTATCCGTGGTGGTAAGTTATGTCTGTAAGTAGTTGCTTTTGGCACTCTGTTGACGTTGGAAAGCTAAAATTTTGAAAGAATTCCCCGCACGTTAAAACTCAACTACCAATCCAGGCTTTAAGTCTGTAAGTTTCAAACGTGACATAGCCTGCCGCTATTACCATCTGTGTATTAATAATAAAAATATTTTATATGCAATATTGCTATATAATATAGCTTTTGTCACCTCAGTAAACATGTACATAAAAACAATTGAGCACTCTGAAAACGGTATTTACGTGAATTACTTTTACTACAATGAATTTACTACAATAAATTTTGTTAAACAATCTTTAAATAACTTAAGTACGTTCCGTATCTACGTTTTAACTTTTCCCCCCCAAAAGTAACTATGTATACCAGTAGTTTATCCTTTTTGGAGACAAAATTGTCAATAAGTATACCTCTCTGCTTCCATAATGCTTCTACTGGGAAATTCTAATAATTAATTCTAAAGAGTGGAATCAGTCTTTAAACAACAAATTAAAAATCTCAGTCGTGCAGTCCCCCCACCTCCTCCGACCTTTTCTTCCTCTTTGGTGACAAAAAGGATTGTTATTCCGTTATCTAATGTCTTCTTATGCGTTGCCTGATATTTCGACCTTTGTGAATAAGTGTTATGGCTTTAATTTTTCTTAAGTTAATAAATAAATATATGAAAAAGCAAGTGAAAGTAGCAGCAGTTATGCATTAAAAATGTTTCCAATTCTAAGTATACTAAGTATGCAATTAAACGCGCACACATGCAATGCATTTGCATATAATGCGATCACTAGTTATGAATGTGATTGGAATCTTCTAATGTAGTTTAAAGATTCACGTTTTTTTTTTAATTATTTAATATTTAAATTTATTTATTTATTTACATTTAAATTAGCCGATAAAAACAAGGTTAACATGGCCTCAAAATTGCAATTGTAAAAAAAAAATCCCAGATATTTAATTGATAATTCTTCCTAGTTCGAAAACAATTATTCATTGATTGTCTTCCTTTACGTAAATTTTCTCAAAATGTTGTAGGAGGAAACATGGAGTAGTAATCAGAACAGTAAACAGAAGACCCAAAGTAGTAAGTAGTAAGGATATTTAAAATACTAAAACAAAAAATAACAAATAAAAGCTCTTTTCACAGCTAAAAACCTCATTTGGAACGCTGTTAGGATTAAAAATTCGTTAATATTAATATCACACGCTTTACCGCAGGTTAAGTCGCGGCAAGAAAATGACAAGCATGTCATAAAAAGGCGACCGGATGGTTGCCACTGGCAGCAATCAGATAATAAATATATTGTATAACATTTAAATAAATACATCTGATCATACGTAGTGTAGATGCATGATCAATACAAAACTGACGATTTTATTTCATGTTTTCATAATACGCGTTCATGAATCTTCTTAAAACTGTAGATACATCACTTATTAATTATAAACTGTAACTCGTATAAATCATGAATAATTCGGATCATTACCATTAATTCGCTGCATTTAACTGTAAAAATTATTATCATTATCCGCTAATGCATAATTAGGCCCGTATTTAGGTGAAACTGTAATTAACTAGATGCTTTTACTTATTTGATTTATACAGCAATTGATTACATATTTTTTCCATGTGACAAAAAAAAAAAATGTTTTCGACAAATTGAAGTTTTTTCTATCAGGTGTTGCAACCAGGTTATGACATTGATTTTGTTTTATTTATTTATTTATTTTATTTTTTTAGGTTTTTTTTTGACCCTTTTTTAGCCTACTTTCCCGTTAAAAATAAAAGAAAGACGAAAAAAGTATTAAAAGTAGCTTAATGCATCTAAAAAATATCGCCAAGTCCAAAAAATATCGCCAAGTTAAAAAAATAAAGAGGTAAAATGAATATCGAAAAATTAAAAATTTGAAAGTAGGGTATTGAGATGGGGAGTTTGTGTGTCGGTCGGTCTATCGGTCGGTCTGTCGGTCGGTCGGTCCGTCGGTCTGTCTGTCCCCCCCCCCCCTAATAACTTTTGAATGAACTTTCTGATTTGGACAAACTTTTTTTTGTTGGAAAGATCTCGGCGAGTACAGCTCATTCCCATATTTGATTTTTTAATTTGAACAATTTTTGGTTCAACTTTGAGCCGTTCAAATAACCGGTCCCGCCATACTAACTTTTGAATGAACTTTTGATTTGAACAAACTTTTTTTGTTCGAAAGATCTTTTCAAGGATCTTCTTTTCTTCATTCCCGTATCTACATTTTCGATTTCAACAATTTTTCGTTCAACATTGAACCATTCAAACAAGCTGTCACCCCTAATAACTTTTGAGTGAACAGTCCGATTTAAACTTTTTTTTCGAAGCATCTTGGCAAGGATACGTTACAACCGTATTTAAATTTTCAATTTGAACATTTTTTCGTTCAACATTGAACCGTTCAAGCAACCTTTCTCCACCAAGTGAACCGTCTGAATTGAATAAACTTTTTTTGTTCGAAAGATCTCGGAGAGACTCATTCCCATATTTCACTTTTCAATTTGAACCATTTTTCGTTCAATGATGAACCGTTCAGGAAAATTTTTAACATGAGCGCCTACTGGGAAATTTAAATTGAATGTTGATTCTGAACTTAAAGGCAGATTTCCTTCAAACTAACTTTGTAAGAAAACGGTTTTGATAAAAAATGTATGTTAAATATTTTTCTGAAAAATCTTCTGTGAGGACTCTGATTCCGACTCCGACTCCGCAAACATGGCGGAAATGCAGGCTCAGAAAAAAATGACTGACTGGGCAGACGATTTTTTGTTTATTTATTCATTTTTTTTGTTTAATATTTTATTATTATTTTTATTTATTTATTTATTTATTTATTTTTTTTTGGCAAACGATATTTTTTTTTTATTACAAAAATTGTTCATTCACTAGAGCATTTTATTCTTTATTTATATTTAACAACTGGCAACGGATTAAAAATAAAATTTGAGACATTTTATTAACGAACGAGGTTTTTTTTTCTTTCTTTGATAAAATGTGTTTTGATGTTCTTTTATTTTATTTATTTTATTTATTTTTTTTTCTTTTAAAAAGATTGTGAAATTTTTCTACGGAAGAACTATAACAGTTACATTCTTTAAAAGGTGCGACAAAACTTTATTTACTCGTTTAGTTACTTTTTACGTTTCCATTTCATCTGATGAGAGGGGTATATTTTGCTTTTAGAAATCAGCTTTAAGTGCTTTAAAGGTATGTTTGACATAATTTTCAGTTTCAGATATTCAAGAGAATATTGATTAGATGCTAGGATGCCGATGTCGATGTAAGGGAAAGTAGGCTCGTTTAGTTCTTGACAGAACTTCTTGTTTTCTTTTCTCTTCTTTTTTTTTCTCGAAACTCCTCGCCCTGTAGTGCATTAGTCTTATACAGAGTGTCAGAATCAAAATTACCCAATTAGAACTGTCGAGGAAAAAATAAAGTTTAATAACTTCCCGAGGGTGATGTGTTAGCTAAATTTAGCAGCTGAATTCTGGACTCCCACTCCGAATTATCTACGCCGATTCAAACTCCTCATTAATGGCAGAAATGAAGACTGGGAAACAATGACCGACTCATACCCATAGAGTTATAGAGCCTTCGCCTCTGACTCCAACTGACGACTCCGACTTTTCAACGTTGATTCTTTGATTCCAATCCTGTCTCCGCAGCCATGGCAGAAATGTAGGTGTCAGGGGGAAAATGACCGACTCCTACTCATGGAACTTTACAGTCTTTGACTCCGGCTCTGATTTCAACTCCACAAGTATGGCAGAATAGCAGGCTCGGAAAAAATGACCGACTCTTACTCTTAGAATTTTGAAGCTTCTGACTCTGACTCTGATTTCGGCTCCTAAATTCCATTGCCTGGCAGAAATGAAGGATCTGACCAAAAAATGACCGACCCTTACTCTCAGTATTTTGAATCCTTAGACTCTGA
The DNA here is from genome assembly GCA_038373865.1 of Uloborus plumipes. Taxonomy (NCBI): domain Eukaryota; kingdom Metazoa; phylum Arthropoda; class Arachnida; order Araneae; family Uloboridae; genus Uloborus; species Uloborus plumipes. The sequence goes on along the minus strand of JAXGGA010016910.1, from coordinate 13,191 downwards.
CTCTGACTCCAAAGCCCTTGTTCTTGCTATGAAATAATGATTATTGAGATGATTTCGCTGCTTGAAATGAACAACGGCATATCTGCAAAAATCGATTTTTTTTATTACATCAAAAAATTCTGTTTTTTTACTCTTTCTTGTGGTATTATCGGCATATCTCTAGTTTCAAAATATCACGCAGCAATCATTAATATCGTTGTGCATAGTTATTATTTTGGCGCGCTTTTCCCAGTAAACAACGACACAGCCGCCATTGTGTCAGTTTTGAATAAGTGCTTGGAGTGTCTATCATCTATGTCTATGTAAGTTGATTCGACATAAGTACCCTTAATACCATTTTACTTCAAAATGCCGTTTTACTGCAAAAACTTTGAAACGCTCTCCTGAAAAGTCGTGTTTTGCAGATATGCCGTTGTTCATTTCAAGCAGCGATTTGTGCTTGAGTGTTTTTTATATTCTAAAGTTTAAATTCACTCTAACTTTTTTTTTTTTTTGACAACAAGAAACAAAAGGAAATTCAGAGTGCATTTTAGTTTTTGAGATAAAGAAAAATCTCCGACGATTTTTTTTCTGATAAAAATCTCAGTTAACATTTTATTATTTATCCATTTATTTTCTGATGTATTTATTTTTTATATTTTTAATTCTTGACAACAGGTTAAAAAATAAAATATGAGTCCCTTTATCTTTACCACAATGTTGTAAATGCGAGACAATATATTTACTTATTCATTTATATTTGTTACTGGGAAAACGGTTAAAGATCGATTTTATGAAAAAAAGCGCCGCTGGCACATACTCGCCAAGGCATAGCAGAATTAACTCTTTTCTTCAAAAAACTGACAAGCCTTGTCTATGTCTAGTGGTCAGAGGAGTCTGACCGAGATGAGAAAGCCTCGTGTTCGAATCCGGCTCGAATGTATAATATGTGCTTTTACTCTCTCCTTTTCTTGTCCTTTCTCTGTGTGAGTTTTTATGTATTGAATGGGCTACTTACAATATGACTCGGCTCTTATACAATGTGTGTTGACCTAAAATGGACTCAAGACCTATTCACACTACGACTGAACCGGCCGTCCGAACCGAATTTTTCGCTGCGAAACCCGGGCCCGAAACTAGACCCGTTTTTCGGTAGTGACTTCATTGGCTCTCGCCAGGTGCTCGCTCTTTGTAATTAGTGGGGGAATACCGTCACGTGACTTTCGGACGGAGGTAGTGCAAATGATCGAAAATTTTCACTTCCTTTTGTCACGTCCGAAAAACTACTTCGTTCGGCCGGATCAGTCGCTGTGTGAATAGGCCTTTAATGGTGATCCGAGAAACGGAAGTCGTAACTATTTCTCCTTAAATCCCGGTTGATGTATCCACTTGGACTCGGGTACCCGAGTAATTTCAGTAACAACAACAAACTCGTAATTACAAAAGTTAAAAATTCCGTTAAGAAAAGAAAACTTGTAAATGTGTCCTAGCAGACTAGAACATTTAAATAAACTGATTTTTTTCCTTATTTGATAATTAAATACTGTAAGCAAGCTTTTAACAAATAAAACAACTTACTGAAAGTAACACACATCTCTTTCATGCAAAATGAAAACTTCCCTCTCTAGGCACTTTCAACGTAATTACTTCTCTTTGAAAACTTCAAAGAAATAAAGACTTTGAAGGAATATTTTAAGAAATTCCATGTAACAAACGAAAAACTGTTTGGAGCAAGTTTTAATAGAAGCACGTTTTAATAGTTTTTGGGGTATAAATAAAGAGAAAAAAACATTCATCAAACTTCCTAACCTCCCTGCATATACATATATAAAAAAATAAATTTATTAAATTAAATTAAAAAAAGAAAGAATTTGGATTCTTCAGAGACAACATAATAATGAAAATAATAATAATAAACATTCAATAAATAACTACAAAAATGAAGTAAGTATGTTTTGCGATGCCCCCAATGCCAGACAAACAATAATATTTCTGCCTACCCAATTATATCTAGTAACAACGCTCCCGTAGGACATAGGGGTGGTACTAAATACCGCCTAAACTAGTCAGATAGCTGTTAACACGCTGTTAACAGTTCTTTTATAGAAGTGATACAAAATACGTTAGAGTTAAGGTCCAATGTTCATTCTTTACAGAGCGTTTCTACCGTTCAGGAAATATGCAGTAAAAGGGATCTTAGCCAGGGACGTCATTTCAAGTTTTTCCGGAGGGGGGGGGGGCAAAGGGTGAAAACTCAATGCAATTTCGTCGGAAATCAGCAAAAACCACGCCCACTTGTATGTAAATACATTGATTTCTCAAAGTCGGGGGGGGGGCAATTGACCCCCCCCCTGTCCCCCTAAATGACGGCCCTGATCTTAGCAATGGAATGCTAGACAAACAAGTTTCTCCAATGTATGTCTCTTAACTTGATAATGTACTCTTTAATCTTCAGCAAAGGTTGTATAAATAAACTATTTCTAAAAAGAACAAAATAACTGAAACTTCCAAGCATAAACTGTTTTGAAAAAAAATAAAAATTCAATTTATTATATATGAAGAAGAAACTGACGTTCTTAACAGCCAATGGAAACATCCGCTTCCACCTAGTTTGCCGGATGTTCACCTTCCTATTTAATCGGAGGAAGAAATATAAGTCTGCTCTTATTGCATCAGTCACCGAATATCAATTCCACAATTTCTACCACGATCATGACCTCCTACGCTATTTCTGAGTGTTAAATTTTGACTTAATATTTTCGTTTTAAGTAAACATTTCGCAATAATTAGCTGCACTTTTTGAAACTTTTAAGTTTCTCCAGGTAGCTAATTCGTATTATAGTAACAAATTTGCTTTTTAGTATACTTCTTCAAATGATACATGTGCTCAGTCTTTTTAGTAGTATATTCTTAATAGAAAACACTCTGCTATGTTTAGATGCTGTATTGTTTTATACGTGTGTAATTATATGTATGTAATTGAGTACATAATTAATTTGTATGTAATATATTTTAATTTTTCTACATAAAGACAAAACATGAATAATTCTTGTTACTTTAGTGTAGCTTAAAGGATGACGATTTTAAGTAAAGTGCAAACTGAGTGGGAACTTCTTATTTTTGAACTGAAGAAAAAACAAAAATCTATTCGTTGATAGTATTAACCCAGTGAGTTTTGCATAAACATGTTTAAGTATTAGTTCTTCATGGAAAACCATTTGGTTAAAGAATTCTTTAAATTCAAATTAAAAATAATAATAATAATAAAATGTTATTTAAAAAAAAAGGAAAATAATCAACTGAGAGGACTTCTCTCTCTCTCTTTTTTTTACCACCCAATGCCTCAATAAACTTTCTGAGCTTTTTTCAATGTAGTTGAGATTCATTTAATTTGCTGTCCCTTTTGTTTCTAATTAGCCAACTAATTCATTCAAAATCCTCTCACTTCAACACAATATTTATTTCCAGTAGAGTCCCATGTACAGCAGCTCGTTAACGAGAAAGCAGAATGCCTAGCAAAGGACGGTTGCAATCAGCCAGCTTTGGCATCAAATGAAAATTACCTACCATGAACTTACATCCCGAATAAAAAAATAAAATAGGAGGATTTGGCTTTTGCCCTCCCCCCCCCCAAATCACGATTGATTTAAGACTAATAAGTCGAGAGCGTTGCTGGTTCTTTTATGCTACAGAAAAAAATAATACTTTCCTTTCGCATATTACTAGTGGCCACATGCAATGCCTTTCTTTCTCTGAGTGTAAAATCCAACTCTCTTTGCCCAAAATGCAGCCAACATCCCGGCATCAACTGAACACATTTTAAGCTGCTTGGGACTTCTTTGAAAGGGAATTTACACTTATCCCTTCCTTGTTTCTGACATTTATGGATCTGGTTTGACGCCATCCGTCCTTCAGAGATAAAAAACAGCAGCAACAAGTCTCTGTTAACAATTAAAAAAAAAACTATAATTTAGTGCATTAAATGTTTTTTTACGTATCAGACTGGATTTAAAAGTCGCAGCAGTGTTGCATTGTTTCCGACATCACAGTACGCCAACTCATAAACGTTTCAAATAACAAAACTCTGCTGGTATGGCAGCAGAAGAGAAAATAATACTTTGCTTTTTAACTCTTACTACAGTGCTGTAAAAGTCATAACTACAATTGACATGAGAATGTTCCCAGAGAAAACCGGTTTAATGCTAGTGATGGCAAAAATGCGGTATCAATGTACTAAAGTCGAGACCGTTGAGATAGTTGATTAATGTAACTATTAAATAACGAGTTTTCAATGCGGTAGGAAGGAGTAATAAATTACTTAATAATTTTAGACACGCCTAGAGCTGTCAAGCATATAATGTTCGTTTGAATTTTGAAATAACCTAACGGCTTTGCATTTTCAATTACTGTAGATATCAGGTAACATGTCGTTTTCCTTTTAAAAGAAAACTGTTTAATGGCCATTTTCCGCTGGTTAACTTGATAAAGACATTTCTTTTCTGCAAAATTGTACCTTACGACACTCTTTATAATCAACTCTGGAAATGACTAGGATAAACAAAAATAAATAACCTTAGCGACTTCACCCTAACATACTCCTCAGGCTTCAAAATCCAATCAAGTATTCGTAGACCATAATAGAGAAAAAAGATCGAAACTTTCTGCAAGAAAAATGAGAGAAATAATTGCTGCGTTAAAGAGGTAACTACTACACGGTAGGTAAAAGTGGCTATGAAAGTAAAAAGAGAACAAGCAATATCAGAGATAAAAGGTTTCCGATGTGATTAGACGTTTACCTAAAGTACTTATTACTTTTGATTTTACATGATGATGAGAAACATTTCTAATTAAATATACAGTGTTACTTATTTTGAAAACAAGGCAAGCAAATTGTTTTTTTTTCTTTTCCTTTTTATTATTAATTTTTAAGAATCCTTATTATTGTTTTACAGCTGATATTGGCAGTAGCGTTTTTTTAACAAAAAAAAAAACATTGAATTTAGAAATCAACCCATTATGGCAGTTAAAAATATACTAACTACTAAGCGTAAGTAATACAAAGAACGGTGTTAAAAATTTGGTTTTATCTAAGGCGTGGAAAATGTTGTATATTTTGAGGAGCACGAAAAAAAATGTTATATCCCTATCTTCTTTTTCAATTTACCCATACTTTACTATACTTAACTTAACCTTTTCACCCACCTATTCATATCTGGGTGATTCTCCAAAATCCGAACAATATGATGTCACCGTAGGACAGCACAAAAATTATTTGACCTAGAAAGTTTTTTTATTTTTTTAATTGTTAGAAATAATTATTCTGATGTTATTCAATTCATAATAAAGCAATTTTTCATTTATTTTTTTCTACAAAAATTTTTGAATAGCCAGAAAGTCACCTTTTTTGCATGTCCCACCCTTTTTCTAAAATGTAAATAAATTATTTTAAAATTTTACTTGCCCAAAACACTGCCCAAATTCCACTTATAGTGTTGAATTATGTATAGTTATGAGTGTAATATAGCGTTGTTTTAGCTTATTTAAATGATTATATAATCAGGTAGATCATTTTGAAGTTTGTCCCCAGCTTGCGTGTCCCTCTCCTGGCCTACAAATTGGTTCAATTATTAAAAGCAAAAAGAAGGAATTTTGAATCTGCAGTACTATAAGACTGTTTATTCTCGTCACTTCTTTAGACTCATACAGTATTTTGTCTATAGAATGTGTCTGCTGTTCGTATTATTATTCTTTAGTTCAAAATGAGGTATGTAACATTTTCGATGTCCCTCACCTGGCCAACATTTCTGTTCTAAATAAAATAAAAAGAGTAATTCTGCCTGCAGTGTGTAATTGAGTTCAGGGGATAAAAGATAAAAATACCGTTATTTACTTTCTATTAATTCCGGGTAGAAACATCAGCCTTTTTTGATTAAAATGTCCCTCTCCTGGCGCAAAAAAAAAAAAAAAAAAAAAAAAAATTCTCTTTCCTGACGCAAAAAAAAAAAAAAAAGAAAAAAAAAAAGTCACTCTAGCATTACTTTTAAAGCACTGGTAAAACATCCGGTAGAATAGATGGATTTATTTACCAAACATTAGTTTAAAATATTAAAAAGGAGTCTCATTTATTAAAAAAAGTATTCATTTAGAAAAATTTTAACTTTATTTTATGATTGTAAATCTCTTTCTTCATATAAATATTAAATTTGTCGGATGCTGCATCTCTTAAAACAGTGTTCGTTTAAGGAGGTTGAAAATTAGTTTTGTTTGTCAACAATAAACATAGTTTTTCATTCATGTTGAAGTTATTTCTTTGTTATTGTTGCAAAATTTCTGATAATCCTTGTTAAAATTCATTTGTTTGCTCGCTTAGTGCTTCTTGTCACTCTCTCGGTTTGAAAAAAATGACCTCCCTCCCTTTTTTTGGGGTGTAGCATACTTAAAGTGAGTTCCCTCTATTTTTCTCTTAATAAGCTCCTAACAAAGAGTGACTATGATTTTTTTTAGATTTCTTTAAGCATTTTTATTTTTATAGAGTTTTTGAGTCGAAAATGCCAGGTTTTTGGATAATCACCCATCTATTATAGATAACTCTATAGGTCATAAATATAGGTCAGACACACACATGCAGACGTAAGAAAATATAAAAAAAAAAATTAGGGATAGCGAACTCCATTCAAAAAAAAAAAGAATGCACCCAAAAAAACTAACGTTTACTTTGATCATTTCTACAAAATTTTATAGATTACAAGAACGAGTTTACTTACAGTTTTCTTGACATGTCTAAAACTTTTGCGAAATCTTAATGAAACAATTACTTGTTATTTCTAGAATAAAACAGGGTCTGCCGCAAAGACACACGATGGAATTGATAGACGGTTTGCTTCAGAGGGAAACATTTCAACTATTCATCAATAACTTTTGCCAGCCACTTTCAGGGCAAAGAAGTCTATCTGCTGATGGGGAGGTATTGGGTTCGAACCCCAACTCAGTATAGATGTACTTTCTCTTTTCTGTCCTTGTTCTTTCTGTGTGTAAATGTGATGCTGTACTGTGAATGGTTGCCTACCCTATAAACGGATCCTTATAACATGTGTGTACTGTGGATATTGAACTTCACACCAACCTACGCTACAATTAGAAAAGTGAAACAGCGCACTCCAAAACTGCAAGCGTAGCAACAACAACATCAGCCCCTGTCTAATAGCATAGATTGTGTTAAGCATTTATTCACTTACATAACATTACATGCAAAAGCACCATTTTCTTTCTTTAAAATAGAAAACTTCCGTTTATGATGACTAAAATCCGTAATAAAAACTCAAATATAAACATACACAACACAAGTGAATAAAAGTGTGTGCAGAAATGCAATGAAAGCTGGTACCTGGTATTCACAAACTGCCGTCTTTGTAACCTTCCTCTCCGCAACGCAACCTTAAAGAAAATGAGTGCGCGTCTAAGTAGAGATTTTTTGTATCATCGTTATTATTAGTTTAGGGGAAAATGTCATTCCGTACTTCTATGGATTCGGCAAAGGCTGATTTATAACATCTTATGAACTACATGGATGCAAAGAATAATATTGAATTATTAGGTTATCAAGTTTTTAGCCATATAGTAAATACACATAACATAGAGGGGAACTAAGTTGATACGTTTTTTTTTTATCATGTTTCTTTTCACTTTTTAATTTTATTGGTAGATGTGTTCAACAATTCCGTGTTTTTTTTTAAATTATATTTAAATTTTTTTACAGATTTTCGTTTCGTTTATTTCCTAATTTTTAATTATTTTCATTTTACTCATTATTTATTATTTTTACTTTTGAAGTATTCACTGTTGTACTGGGCTCTGCTAGGAATCTTAAATTTAAACTTTGAATACAGAGAGAAGAGCAAAGGGAGAAAAAAAGAAAGGACCAGACATCAACATGTGTTTTTTTTTTTTTTTTTTTTTTTTTTTAAGCAACTGGTTCCCAAGGGCTGCTGCGGGAAAAATAATAAACATGACTCTTTGAGAACGGCTAACTTTAGCGGTCTAATGATGCAGGAGTACTGAAAAGATCTTCAAGTGCAAAAAAAAAAAAAAAAAAAAACATATCTCGCTATATCCTTTTAAATATATAAAATATACAGCAAGCAAAATGTATGGTTGTGTATCAGCTAAAAAGTTAAAACCAAATCTTTATGCATGTATAACAAGCAAAAACAGCTTAATTTGATTATTATACAAAATAAAAAAATGAAATTTTCCAAAGATTCTAACTTTGGCAAAATCATGTTAATTAGAAAAAACAACATACGGTATTGTTATATGTTCCTTTAATTATTAAAACTGCACTGCACACAGAAATTCTGATAAAGTCCGAGAAATGTTGTATGATCCTATATTTAACTGAATTACCACTTTAAATTAAATTTCAAATAGGCATTAAAACACACACACGCACAAAGTATTAGTCGATACAGTCGGAACTTACATTAAGTGGTTTACGATAGATTACTTGTAAAAAAATAGTTTTGAAGTTTAACTAACCTAAACAGCAGGCATAGAATCAAAGTGAATGTTTATGATGCGTTGATGTTTTTTTCATCATTTGGTAAAACTTGCAGTCTTAATCGACAAATTGATAAATTCTTCACCCCTAAAAATCGAAGTACAATTCACCACTAAGCAAATTAACGTATGTATTAGACATTGTATACATGTTTACATATAAGTATCGATTTTCATGACAAATACTGTTAGTGGCTCGATATATATCATGCATGAAACATCAACGATTAGTTTTTTAAGCATCAAATTTGATTACGTGACAAACATTGAAAAAAAAAATTAAAAAACCCCAGAAAACTGTTCACATGCAGCGTGTTTGTAATACATTTTTTTTAAATCAATTTTTTTAACGACTTTAAAAGCGATAAAAATTTACTATAAAGGAAATTGAGTATGAATATCATAACATCATTAAAATAATAAATATTGTAATCCGCTGATGGGTGGAGTTAAAGAAAGCTTTGCACCCTATCGTATCATCCGCTTTGTGTTAAAATTGTCTTTTAAAATGTGCGAGTGGTACAATTTATTATTTGTTTAACGACTTCAAGACCAAGAACAATTTACCATTAATGAAATTAAATGTGAATTGATGTCACAAAAATAATAAATATTGCACTTCGTTAATTTCTACAATTAAATAAAACTGTACAGCATATCGAACCGTACGCCGCGTGTTAAAGTTACCTCTCCAACTGTCCTCCCTTTATTTACAAAAACAACTTTCGTCACAAATGTGACATTTTTGAGGAAAAGTAGGAAACGAGGAACAAAACGCACTCATGCCCTTTGGCGATGCTCAATTTTCTGGAGGCGAGAAAGGAATTCGCCAACGTAGTAGTTGTGCCAAGATAAACCAGACGGCGAAAAGTAAGCACACTTTGTGTCGTCATCAAAACAGGTAACTCGTGAAAGTTGAGGACAGTGCAGTTGAATTAACGTTCGCGTGGATTTTTTTTTTTATTTTTCCGGTGACATTGAACGAGAACTATTTAGAATAACAATATTCGATTGGGGTTTTTATTCGGGAGGGGGATGTAACATGATTAATTTCCTTGGTAGCAGCTCATTTTTGGATTAATAATAGTTCCAGAAGGGAAATGTGCCGCGTTGCTATAGCAACGTGAAGAAGCGTAAAGATCAAGTGGATTTATAACTTGACACAGGTGAGTGCTTTATTTTGTTTTGTTTTTTTCTCTGAATGTTGATAGCATGTGTGGAATGGATTGAGGAAGTTTGAAATGGTTTTGTTTATTTATTCAAATGTAGTTTTTAGAAGCATTGTCATGTTAATCGCTTGTATAATACAGATGAGTTGACTTGTTAGTGCAAGCGTGTCAACTGTGCAAGTTAGAATGAAAGTTGCTAATTAATTTTGAGTGAGTTTAAGTTATTTTCAGAATTTTTATAGTATAATAAAAGTACTATTTCTTAGTTATTTGAAATAACTTCGTTCGCGACAAGAAAATTAACCCAAAATGTGCTCGCCATAAACATGAATCAAAACAAGGGTGCGATGATTTCTAATTAACTTCATTTACTTATTTAGAAAGTAAAGTTTTCAAGCATTCTAGCTTCTTATGATGCTTTAATTAAATTTAGCTTAAACTAGTAATGCCAGGCTTATTGTTTGCGCACAGTTGCGTTAATTTTTTGTGCAAGCGTGTCAACACTATAAAAGTGTAGTTTTTCTTTTTTTTTTCTTCTTAAATTATTTTGTATGAGTTTCGATTCTTTCGCGAAGTAGCATTTTTTTTAGTGCTAAAGCAAATTACTTTAAATGACTAATGTTTGTCCGAAAAAAATAAGCTGGAAAATCTTTGAACTGACCTCTAATCTAAAGAAGTGCATGATGTTTCCTGATTAATTTTATTCACCAAATTGCAGTTTTTCGTGTTTTGTAGCGAACTAACTTTTGACATGCATTAATTTACATATTTCATTTAAATAAGTATCGTCATGTTTATCGCTTGTTTAAACTTTGGTTGATTTGTTTGTACAAGATTGCCACCTTTGCTAAAATGAAGAATTTTTAAAATCAATTTTGTGTGCGGGTATATTATCTTGGGAAACTAAATACAGTCGAGCCCGCTTAATGGAATAGCCATTTTGTCACAAAAAATATTCTAATAAGCGGGATATTCCATTATCCGGGATCAAAATTATGCATTATAGTGGTTTGGTACATTAAAAATGTGTTATATTAAGCAGGATATTCTTTTAACCGATATTCTAATAAGCGGGCTCTGCAGTATTTATTTCAGAGCCATTTTTTATTTGCTTTAAATGACATAGTTTGTGTCAAGAAAAGTAAGCTGAAATAGATTCAAATTAAACTCTTGATATAAACAAGGAGGAAATGTTTGCTGATTAATTTCCTTTTTTTTTTATTGTAGTGAGTCAAATATTTCTTGTGTTCTAGCTTTTTTTGATGGGCGAATTTCAAATTTTATTGAAATCTTTTGAAAAACATGCATAACTGAAACATGTGCGTCTTTTATAAATCAAGATTTATGTAGTTTATCTTAAATTACAACTAAGTTAATTTTCAGTTAAATTGCATACGAATCCTTTACGTTACAGAATTATTCTAACCTTTCCTTTTTTAATCCCTTAAATAACTTATATGACAGCAAATACAGGTTCATATCGTACTACAGGGTCATATTAAATACTGCCATATTACTCTCATGTAAGAAATCAATTTAAGCTTAACTTGACAAAAATACTTGTTTTTTAAAGAGATTATTATAAGTTCAAACGACTAACTAATTCAAACGCATCTGATGTAACAAATAATACATAACCGAAACATGTCATGTTATATTTAGTTGTTGAAATATGGGGCTTCTGCGCCGTGGAGTTTACTCCGACCACGCCCACCCTGTCGACTCCACAGGGTGAGCGTTGTCGAGTAAACTCCACAGCGCAGAAGTCCCCATATTTCAACTACTACGAGCTCTGTGGAGGCGCCTTTCTTTACTTTTGGAATCCAGCTGCTGAAACGATACCTGCGTTTGAACTTGCAACGATCTGGCTGTTTCGGATGGGGGTCTCTGAAAAAAAAATGTTCCTTTTCTGGACCATCAAAATTTTGTTAACTTGATTTACATACGCATACTCACAAATTTATAAATAGTGTATAATAATTGCATGTTATTCAGTTTCTAAGTGTTGCTCCTAGGGGTAACATGGAGAGTCTATATAAAGATCCGAAGCAACCTGCTAGCTTTGGGGGAGTAAATGCTGTTCAAAGAATAGTAAAAAGAAGCAAAAAAGATGTAAAACAATGGTTATCATTAAAAGATTCCTATAGCCTTCATAAGCCAGCAAGACGTAAATTTTTACGCAACAGAGTGCTTGTAGGTGATATAAACGAGCAATTTCAAGCAGATTTGGTTGATTTGCAGTCTCTCTCAAAGTTTAACAAGGGTTATAAGTATCTTCTGACATGCATTTGTGTATTTTCCAAATTCTCATGGGCAATACCGCTGAAAGATAAGTCTGGGCAGAGTATTAAGGAAGCTCTAGAAACTATTTTCAGTCAAAGAAAACCGAGATTGCTTCAAACGGATGCAGGAGGAGAATTTAAGAATTCAGTAGTTCAACGTTATTTGAAAAGCATGAAAATTCGGTTTTTCACTACTAATAACCAGACAAAAGCGAGTGTAGTTGAGAGGTTTAACAGAACTCTAAAGTCTAAAATGTGGAAGTATTTCACCGAATTTAACACTAAGAAATATATTGATGTAATTAACGATTTAGTATACAGTTATAACCATACTTGGCATCGAAGTATTAAGATGGAGCCAGTTTCAGTGAATCAAGTAAACAAAAAAGAAGTCTTGGAGAATTTGTATGGGAAACTCCGCACTTTAAAAGCTAAACCCCCGAAGCTTAAAGTTGGAGATACTGTACGCATTAGCAAACAGAAGTTGCATTTTGAGAAAGGTTATGAGCAAAACTGGAGTCGAGAAATCTTTACAGTTATTCAAATTATTCCTAGAATTCCCGTTGTATATAAACTGAAGGATTTGCTTGGAGAAGAGATTGAAGGTACATTCTATGAAGAAGAATTGCAGAAAGTTATTGATACAGGCACATACCAGGTGGAGAAGATCATTCGGAAAAGAAAAAAACAAGGTGTTACTGAATATTTTGTAAAGTTCCAAGGATACCCAGAAAAGTTCAATGTTTGGGTTTCAGATATAAAGGTACTATAAATACAATTTTCAACCGGGTGGTGTAATCAGTATGCGAGATGTCTTTCTACGTGACGTTACCGTCAGATAGCTCTTTAAGGTTCTTCCCAGAAAACAAAATTGCTCATTTCACCACTCAACTACCTTCGCAGATCAATTTAAATGGAGAATACGAAGTAGGCTTATCCGAAATAATTTATCCACATTCATGGTATAATGTGAATGAATCCAACAATACGTTTTACACGTAAGTATTTACACTTACGTTTAATACGTAAGACAGGCTTATGTTAAATCTAGTCGATCTAAAAATCTGATTCGCACCAAGCCCGAGTTTTGTTTAATAGGGGCAGAAGGATTTAAAGTTGTTTTGAATCATGTGTCTCTTTTTGTAAGGAAGGTTAGAGTTAGTCCTGGAGTCATCTTAGGTCACGCAAAGGCTCTAGAGAAAGGA
>JAXGGA010016909.1:0-25578 GCA_038373865.1 Uloborus plumipes | reverse complement strand
CTTGATACTATATGCTTGTAAATATTTGCAACATTCCACTGTAAAATGTTCTACTGGCCTAATCCACAGTGTTTTAGTATTGTTAACTCCGACTATATGGAGTAAATGTCATAGTTTAAATTATTCACCATATGCTCAAAGTTCTCTATCCCACTCTCCTCGTCTACCTGTACAACTGCTTATATAACCTTCTGTGTAACCCTGTTTTTAATGAGAAAGTGTAAACTGCTAACTTTATGTGATTATATGTTTCAATTATTTTATGTCTTTGTGTCATTATATGTTGTAAATGTTTTATGCTTCGTGTTACTATTCGTTGTAATTATCGTATGTTTTTGTGAAAATTAGATATTGTAATTGTTATAATTGTTCAATAAAAAGCCTCGAGGATGCCGTATCAGGTTAAATCACAACAATGACAGGTACTGTGGCTCCTCGAGGAGTGAAGTGAAGTGAAGTGAAGGTCTCTCGCTGGTGCTCCAATCTCGAATTAGCTACCAGTTTTTTCGCTCTCTTTGCTTCTATAAGAGAATTTCTGCCTCCAACTCAGTTAATTCCGATTCCTGGCCGGCAAATGTTTACAATCACAAAACAGCACTCCTTTGATGGAATACCTGAGTTCGTGTGCATTGCAAGTAGTTATGTTTTAAAATTTCAGGATTCGAAGATGAAAATTAAAATAATTACAAATGTTCTTCTTCGCAAAAGAAAACTATTTTTAGAGCACGTTTTTATTTTATTTTATTTTATGCTTTAGAGTAAGAAAATGTTTCTTTTCCAAAGGCCGAATTCAAGTGAAACACCATTGCAATCGCTTCTAGGCGATCGCAATTGTAATCGCTACTGGAAGTCGAATTACGATAGAATAGCATCTCGTAGCGATTGTAACGTTTGACTTGAATTCAAATTTGGGAGTTTGCGATTGCAATGGTGAGTTGCGATCGTCCGTGTTTCACTTGAATTCCTGCCCAAATCACACAAACATGTATGAGTGTGTATTTTTCTAGTAATATGCATCAACACACAACTTTACTTTTTCTATTTGTTGCTGCTGTGGATAAATTTCACTGTCTAAAATTTTTTCATGCGACCTCCGCCGCATCTGCGCACGCGCCGATCTTTTCTGACTTTCTCGAAATAGGGGGGAAATGCAACGAGGAACTAGCAAGCGAACAAAAGCTGAAGGCATCGGAAAGTGCGCATCCTAAACCTATCCCCCCTTTTTCAAATGGAAGCGTTCGTGGCTGCCAGACGCACAATTCTCAAATAGACAGTAGTTTCCTCTACTGTTGACGGCGGAAACGTTGAGTATTCTACATGTACAAGGTATGACTTTGCAATTACTTCTTAAATACCCTTTAAAAAAGAAAACGTGCATTTCATTTTTATCCACAAAAGATGCTTCTCGTATTTGACGCTTAGTGAGTAATAATACCAGTTACATAAGAGGAAACATTATCACTATTTTATATTGGCCTGAGTGATAACAATCGCTTTGCAGGAATGAGTAAAGGAAATGTTGACAATAAAAGATTCGATCGCAGAGAGCCATTTTCCTGATGCGTTTCGAAAATGGGAACGTTGTAAGATATTTCACTGCAGACGAAATAGATGCAATGAGCCCATGGGAAAAAGCCCCACCTTTTGAATGTATTCTTACGCAACTAGAGCAAGCATCCTCATCGCTGAAATGTATCTGGGTATTATTTGTTTGACATTACATGCGTTTTCCGTGCGCGTTTTTTTTTTCTTATTCCTAAACTTCCCAGACAAAAATAGTTGGGAAAATTGGAAATTCGGAAATATCAATATCCTTGCAGTTCGAGACTATTTTTTGTGTTTACCAAAGAAATAGCATTCTGTTATGCGTAAAAATATGACTCAGGCTTCGAAAATTGTATCGATATTTCTTCCGTGTCTACGAATTGCATACTAAAACGCCTCATTTGGGATGAAATGTTTACGGAGGTTAGAAAATTGGATAACACTCATACAATTCCTTATTTCCCGAAATGATAAATAATAGCGTGAATGTTCATGTGCATCAGAACCTCGGTTTTCCCAACACCGGTTAACCGAAACTTTCCGTTAACCAATTTCTTTTTCACTTTTTTCACCTTGAATTTCTATTATTATCCAAAATTTCCTCTTAACGAAAATGATTTTAAAAAATGATATAGATATTTCTTCCGTGTCTACGAATTGCATACTAAAACGCCTCATTTGTAATAAAATATTTACGGAGGTTAAAAAATTAAATGACACTAATACAATTCCTTTTTGCCCAAAAAGATAAATGATAGCGTGAATTTTCTTGTGCATCAGAACCTCGGTTTTCCGAACTTCGCTTAACCGAAATTCTCCGTTAACCGTTTCTTCTTTACTTTCTCTTATCATTCAAAACTTTCTCCTAAAAAAGGGCATTTTTAATTTTTCCCGTATTCATTTGGTATGCACGCCGTCCTGTCCAACATACGAGCGGAAATAAATATTTTGGAATTCCCCTTTTTTGAGAAAACTTCGGGATAGACATATAAAAAAAAGGCCATTTTACACTAGACAAAGCTTCCATTTAAACCACTGTAAGTATTTTTGTAGAAAGAAATTAATTTTCATTTAAAGTGTCAACTTATTAAATGTTAAAATAATCATAGTAACAGTTCAATAACGATACTACATCGTTTTTACCACAACACGTGTCATATCTTTCATATATGTTTGCTCGACGTGCAGAAACTTAAAAAAACTACTGCATTAGCGTTTCTTCGTGCAATAATTGATACATACATTAAACTGAATTGTGGAAAAGATGTTATAACATTGCATGCTTATTACTGGTACAGTGAAAAATAGAATATAATACTGATGCTTTTAAAACTATTCCATCCAATGAAAAGATGTACAGGATGAGCATATTTAGTATCAAATGAGATCATCGTGGGTTTTATGCCATCTGCAGAAATGGAAACGTTTAAACAATGTCTGATAGGTTATCTAAAGAAGCAAACCCAAGTAGCATCAACTCATCGGATTTTGCTCGGCCGATCAACAAACTCCTCGTAAACTGATCCTGTAACGCACGATGAAATCGTTCCGATCAGTATCCGAGCACGGTTTTCGATGATGTACTTTTCATCGGAAATCGATATCCTTCCGATCAACTTTCCCGATGAAAATAAGATGAGCTATATTCCATCGGAAAACGATATACTTCCGATCAAGTTTCCCGATGAAATTCCTCGGCAAGGGACTGTTCTGCTCGTAAATTGCTCCAAATCTCATTGTATTCTCATCGGATTTTGCTGCTCGGATTCTGCTCGACCGATGAGACATATTGGATCATCGGCCAATGAGAATTTCATCGGGTTTCGATGAATGGCCGATGATCGGCCGATGAGATGATGCTGCTAGGGAATATATGTTTTGTACGCGCGTGAAACATTACATAATACGTTTGAAAAAATATCTCGTCACAAGAAAATGTATTTAAATTTAGCTGTTTTACCAAACTAAAATTATTTAATTAAAAAAAATCAATACATAAAAATTATAGGACAATCCATATATCCAGTCTCTATATTTGTAGTATGTTAACACAAAAGAAAATGATTGTACAGCCCTCTTCATTTAAGCATAATAAAGATTCGAACAACTTAAATCTAGTCTCACAAATGGCCTCTCAAAAAGATACAAGATTGTAATTTCTGCAAATTATATTTGTTCGCTTTTACGCATCAACCACCGAGAAATTGTCTACAGTAATCACCCTTCAGGCAAGAGTGAATTCGATACCGGAGTCAAATTTGCAATAGGAATTCCCCCTTCTCATTAAATTATTCGAAAACATTAGTCAGGCGAAAACACTTTTAAAAAGTCATTGTTTCGACAGCGTTCTTTGTTTGAGTGCAATGTTCTTGCACTTAAATAATGGTATTGACATGAAGTTACAATGTGCTTTCTTTAAAAATAAACTTTGTGTCCATGAATATTTCTATATTAGGCTGAATTATGTTTTTTTTTCTTTCATCCATCTTTTAATATTTGAGAGCCTACACATATCATTTAATATATGAATCTACACAGTAATGTTATATTAACTGCAGTAACATTGTTTATTTGTTTCCTTTAGTAGTAAGACACTGTATATCTTCATTGTATCACGTAATCAGCCTTTCTACAGTACAAAGGTCAAAAACAGTGAGGATCTTAAGTTTCACGTGCTAGGTCCATACTATACTCTTCCCCCCCCCCCTCCTTGTTGAAACTAAAAATATATAGCTGGGAAAAACGAAATCCAGTGTATCCATTAAGGGAATTTCTTATTTCTTGGGCATAGCTTTAAGGAGTTATGGAAAACTTCTAAACAAGCTGGATTATACAGGCACATATGATCGCTAACGTACTACATCCACACAAAGCCAGAACTTGCGAGTGGGAAATAGGTCCCTAAAATTATTACACAAGACACTTTTCCACAATATTTTAGCCCTTAAGCTGCATTACATCCGTTGTAATAACAACGCAATGACAGTTCTTCTTCTCCTTAACTTTCTTAAATTTTACATTCTTTGATTAATCTCTCTCTCTCTCTCTCCCTCTTATTGAATTTTGATGCGAAAATGATAGTTGCGGAAACTTCAGAATATTACTTACAGATATAGTAATTAAATGTAAAGAGTGAATACATTTTAGATAGATTTTCTAGATTTTCGGTTTATATGTGCTCATCTTTTGAAAACTAAGTAAAAAAAAATTACCTTGCTTCTTACACACTAAAAGAACAGACAAATCCACAAATTAGGAAAAATAATTTCTTTTGTTTTGTATTACATTACATTTTTATTCATGTTTCTCAAAGAGAAAACAAAGTTAGCTTAATAACTTATAAGTCGAAGGTCAACATATTACGAATTTTGCTTTTTTTTTCAAGAAAGAAATCAAGTTATGAGGCTGGCATAGAAAATATTGAGTATTACTTGGCTTTAAGTCATTTTTTGAAAATATTTTAATTCTAAAGAAGATCTAAAGCACACACATGTTTTATTTTTAATATATTTAATGAGGCCTCATGGTATCTGAACGATGTAACCCATTACCCGCTGGTGTTGCGTTGACGCAACGGTCATTATAAAAAATCATAAAAAATTCGCTATTTAACTAATTTTTATACCGATTTCAGTTTTAGGTTTAAGAACAACCATAGAAACATGTTAAATAAAAAATTGCCTCAAACATTTTATTCTATATGTATTAAAAATTGTGGTTCTAACATGCTTTTTTTTGCTCAAATTTGTAATCTATTTTTCTATCAAAACACTTAGAAAAGAAAAAAAGTTTGGGTTTGTATGTGAAATACTCTTAGTCAAGGTCACTTTTATAAAAAAAAATCCACTCAGAATTGATTCTGTGTCGGAGGGAAGGAAGGCAAAAGCAGGTGTTGCGTGAGCGCATCGTCAGCGAAAAAGGGGTAGTCAGATCTTTGGTCAGACTGCCTGTCTCAACTGCTTTTTCGAAAGGCATACGCGCATTTCTATTCTGCGCGTTTTGACTTTTTTTTCGTCTCCGCCTTTTGAAATGCCCAGAACAAGATATCTTAGTTTAAGAAGCATTCGAACATGTTTTTGAACAAAAAAATTAAAAAAAAAAAAAAAACTGATGTGATGATGATGATTCGAGGTTCTACTTACGGTAAAATTGAGCCCGTAAAGAACATTTCTTGCTACTCCAGAATTCAGAAGAAAAAGGTTCCTGTTCCTCAGCTTTGCATCATTGAGCAATACAGGCCCGTCATTTAGGGGGGCAGGGGGGGTCAATTGCCCCACTGGCTTTGAGAAATCAATGTATTTACATATAAGTGGGCGTGGTTTTTGATGTTTTTCGGTGAAATTGCATTTTGTTTGGACCCTTTGCCCCCCCCCCCTCCCTGGAAAAACTTGAAATGACGTCCCTGGAGCAATATAACATGGAAATGGGTAATGTTGATTAGTGAAATAATTTAGTTTCAAATTATAGAATTAGAGTCCGAGAGAAAAAATGTTGGCCAATATTTTCAAATTATATCTATGCTGCACAAACAAATGCTCGGAAACTTTCAAGACTGTCTGAAGAAGGAAATAGAAAGTCACTGTTGTGGTTTTAGACGAGAGGTTGCACTTAATTTTTGCAGCCCCCCCCCCCTTGATAATAATACACAGAAGACAAGTTCAGCTACAGGACCGTCAAGCAAATTCAGCTTTCCAATGCCAGTATCTGGGAGGCATTTTACAGCAAGATTTACAAATAACAAAAAGGTACTATGCAAGTATTTCCATTGTGTTGTTTCTGAAACCACTCGGGTGCCCGAGCCCGAGTAGACTGATCTTCCTGATTTAACTCGGAATAAGTACGGCTTCCGTTCTTATAAGCACCATTAAGGTGGAAGCCCGATTTAGCTCAGAGAGCTCTGTTCTTTTGAACCAGGCCAAGGGCCGAGTAAACAACTGGTTTTGTACCCCTAGAGGCATCGTTTAACTTGAAGGATTTTGTGACCACGACCCATTTTACTTCGCCCAGCCGCCATAACGACGGTGGAGTACTCCTCGGCTAGGATCAAACCCGGGACACTCCGGTTACGGGTCCGACGTCCTTTTGATCGGGCTGACCACGGCCCCACTTCCACTGTCAAACTGTTTATCGTTGTAATGCTTGTGATAATGCTCTCCACCCCGATTGCTACGAAGTTGATCATGTATAACCTTGGATAATCAGGTTTTTGTTAAATTAAAAATTTTTTGATTGATTTTTAAAAAACATTTTTTACTTTCTTCTAAAGTTCTCTGCACATTTCAAAACCATATCAAAGCTCATACAAATTTTAGCTGTCTAAAACGCATTGAAACTGCGGAATTGTATCAAATAGAACTACTTAGCATCCGTACCCCTTTTCCGCTGACGTTGCGTCAACGCAACACCCTATATTTCTAAATGTAAGTGGAATTTTATTCTTTTTGCAGCATAATACTATTGTATGGCCTAAAAATAGTAACTTTTATGATTTGTATGAAAAACAAATAATGATTTCGAGTTTCGGCGGTTAATGGGTTAAGGCATTAAATATCAACTACCATAACTCCTTGCATTTCCTTCAAGGGCAGAAAATTAAGAGCACACAATACCATGCAAACAGATTTACACTATTGGCAGGTTCCTCCATCAACATAAAGCGTCCTCTTTCCTACCCACGAGGGAATAGCAGTCATGCACATCTGCTGCCAAAAACAAGAGTATAATGTACAGACGAAAACTTTTCCCTCAATTCGTAGCTCTTTTTTTAATGGTGATTTTCCGGGCGAATAATATTTTCCAATAATTTAATGAGAAAGGAAGACACTTATCGTAAATTTCGTTATTATTCATGGCCAGAGGGGGAACTGGGGAGACAATTCCTTGGAGGTTTTATTTTAGGAATGTGAAAGGGTTTCTGGAATTGACATTCGCGGGCCGTTCAATTTGGGACTTGGTAAAAATGTCCTAGGGTTACGTTGTGTTTCTTAATATACATTAAGTGCTGAGATAAAAGCGAATATATTGATTTTTTTTCTTTTAATATTTTACTTTTGGTAATGTTTTTGTTATAATGTCGGCTCATCAATCTCCCCTCTGAACTCCAAAAAAATCCAACAACTTCCTTTATTATGGAAATGTCATTGTTTCAGCCACTATACGTAATAATTAAAGCGATGATTGAATGCTACATTTTTGTTTTAAAACTTACGCAGATGTGATTTAAAGCAGGGATGATCACGGGCCAGAGCAAATATATTATTTAAATATTTTTACATTTTTTTCTAAATAGTATAGATAAAAAAGGAGAAAGGAAAGACAATTTTAACTGAAGAATCGCTATTATCATTTCTGTATACTTATTTCATAGATGTGAAAACTTTCATATGACATTAGAAACAATTTTTGGACGATTTGACCGCAAATCTGCACAAATAATTCATATCGAATAACGATCTGTTGTTTTGGAAGTTCCCAAAATATATTGTTGGATTTGTAACATTAATAACAGCAACAGGGTTAATGGGTCTGTTTCACGGCCCGTATATTGGGTGCCACTGAATAAAAGGAAAGGTGCAATTTCATGGGATGCAGCGTTTTTTTTTTCCAATGCTCTTTCTTTATTAATCTCCATTTTCATGTAGTTTAAAAGTATACCGTTAAATGGGGTGAATCGGTACACTTTTCAGCTTTGATTGTAAAAAAAGTAGTTAAAAGATTTTTTTAAGTTGATTTTTTGGGTAAACACTTCGGTCTTGCTTTGCTTTTGATATTCCAAGCAAAGACAAAACATATCGAACAGTTATTTATCTATATAGGAAATTCGGGGTTTTCCGAATCACCCCGCTGATAGGAGTCAATCGGAACACATGTTACAATTTTTATTATTTTTTTAATTTAACCTGTAATAGGTCTCACAAACATGAGTTTTATTGATTGAGGAGAATAAAAACGGATAGTTATTGACAAATAAAAATTTATCTTCTATGCCAGTAAACGTTTATAATTTGTCAAAATTCGAAATTATTTTGAACTTATGAAAAATTTAAATTAATTTTAAGAAATGCTTTTGAATTTAAATACAAAGCTGTAACATAAATTGAAGTCACTCATGCTGTCCACAAATATGTACCTGTCCTTAAAACTAGCAATTGTGGCTTGGCTCAAGTTTTTTTATAACATCTTCTGGGATGAACGCTGCCTTTTCTTTAGTTTCTTAAGATCTGTGGGTTTTGGGAATCTTCCTGTAAGATTTTCCCACTTATTCATCACTCTCTGTGTGCTGGACTTTTTCTACATAAAGTCTGTATGACTTTCCCCCATGTATTTTAGGTGAAAACAAGTTTCCTGGAGCAAAAATATTTTTAAATCTGCAACTTTCTGTCATTCTAAGATCTAGTTGCTTACGAAAAGGGATAAACAGTAATAAATCCTTGTTCTTGTCTTGAATAGAAGAATTGGGTTAGAATCTTGATTTTTCAAAGTTTACTTTAAATAAGTTTGAAATGGAACAACAGAACCAAGTGTTCCGATACACCCCGCAAATCTTTTTCCTTTGGCATTTTTTAGAATTCTTCATTTTTATCACACAATTTTTTAAAAATGTAAATTCTAATGTAAATTCTGTAATGTGGCATTCTGTTGTTCAGATACATGTATAATTGAAACATTATAGACCTTAAACAAATTATTCGATCAAACTTAATTAAAAATCCCGTCCCGTTTATAGCATATAGTGTATTTTAAAAATTTCCTTTAAAAATATACAAACTAACAATGATTACACCCTTAGTATGATTAAAACTCGGTTAAATGTAGGTAAATTATGCAGCATATAAAAAATCCCTGCTATAATCGTTCAGCATTAAGAAACCTCGGGGTAAAATTAAAAATCCCTAGTGTAGTTTTGCAATGAGGTGCCCCCCCCCCCTTATGTGAAACTTATAGTGGTGTCAAAATTATATGCGCCATTGACTAATATTTTATTGAACTTATTTAAATGAATTCAGTGTGTCTGTACATTAAGTAAAAAAATTAAGAAACTACGAACTAAATTTTAACTGGTAGTTTTCAAATTCAAAAAAAGGTATTCAAAATTATGCTTGTATTATGTTTTAAATAATGTTAATTTAAATTCACAAAATACCATGTCTAAAATGTATAAGATACTTTTTGTGGCTTTAATTTTTCATGCTAATTTACTTTTAAAATTTTACTCATTACATATACCGTCTTTTGCAAACATATGTTTGTAATTTTCATCCAACAATTTAACGTAAAGATATAAAAAGTTTATGAGCCAAATTTTTTACGTCTACCCTCATTTAAATAAATATCTAGTTTTGGGTCATTCCACGGTGACCGACGTTACAGTTTGACTCTATTTTAAAATTAAAAATTCAGTACTGACTTGAAATTAATTTTTTACCCCTGAATTTGAACTAAAATGTCATTACAGAGTATATTAAAAGTGTTTTCATAACTCATTAGGTATGAGGATTTTTTTTTCATAAATTATGGGGAATCAAACATATGTGACTGATGTTACACAAAAGCGACATCACTAAAATTGACTTTTTTTCAATTTGAAATCCTCTTTAAACTAACAGCGTGAAACATAAAAAATAAAATTCCCTCAAAAATAGAGATTTCAGACTTTATGAAAATACTTTTGTTGATTGAAAAAACTGAAAAACTGATAGCACAGAAAATATGTAATAGGTGTGACTGATGTAACAAAGATTTCGTGACTGATGTTACGATAACAAAACATTGCTACAAAAATAAATAATGTCTCTCTAAATATTAACAAAGCATATATTTTGCCCAAAATTGAAGTTAAATTATAACAAATAAAGAATGGCAACAAAATCTTAGTTACACTAATTAAGTTTTACACATTAATTTTTAATAAATTGTCCTCTTGAGATAACTACTTCTGGGTAAGGCTAATTTTTTTTATTGCTTTTTCTTTCGAATAATAAAATTCCTTCACATTTTTAGGCCATTTACAAATATTTTACTACTCAAAACTTGATATTAACTGTCTACTTATATTTTTGAATGTCACTAACTTCACCTCATAGAATTGACCATCATATTCCACAAGAACCCTCTCTCCTCTCTCTGCTGCAGCCTTTTATTTCGGTACACATTTTGCGAAATTAGACTTCAAAAAACTGTTTTGAACTTTTGGTGATTCAGAAAATCACTGCCAAAAATGTGTTGCTGCTAATTACCTGCTCCAGCTTCTGATTTATTTAAAAATATTACTCAAATATAACTTTTAATAATATAGCTGCAAACCCGGTGGTGATAGCTAAAATATTTTCACATTTCCTGAAGTGAGTATGTAAAAACTTTTTTTCACGGTACATAAAAGATATACGTACAATCAATTTTGATTTGGATTTTCTTCACTAATATTGAACTATTATGAAGCTTTTGTGGTAATTTCACCGAAAAATATTGTACTGTAATTTGCTACATCAAAATCATATGTTTTAATTCCGCAAATTTGCTTTCTTATTTCTATATATTGTTTCACAAATAAATTCATCTACTTCTAGGAGTATTGCAGATGCTTTTTTAGCGTCTTATCTCTTCAGAGTTATCATTATTCCAAGCAGTTTTGATATCTTTCCAGCCTGGTGCACGTGTCCTAACATTATATAGGGACCAAAATTACTTAACCATGTTCTGTTTTCATTGGCAAACACTTTGATTTAACTGCCATACACGGAGAATTAAGAGTACTTGTTTGACCAGTTTCAATTTAAAAAGAAAAAAAAAGAGGCAGGTGCTATTTAAAACCGGACTCTTTTGTGTTCCACATTTTCTTCTATTTCTTTTCCTAATTTATCTTTTTTAAAACTTGATTCTAAACTTACTTTGAACTTAGCTAGATGATCACTTCAAAAATTTTATTTTTTCTCTTTTTTTCTGCTCATTTTATCATACACTGTTTTTGATTTACTAATCTTCATATTTTCCGTCATTTTAAATTTCTCTCACCTAATATGTTGCCTTTTTTCAGCAGTTAGTGCCATTTGTGTAGTTTATTTAAAGCATCTTAGTGAAAAGAAAATGTGACTGATGTTACTGTGACTGATGTTACACATTTTAAGCAAGTTTTAAATATATTAATTCAACTACTTTTAAATATTTAAGTGAAGAATATTAAAGATATCATCATAAATGAAGAGAATATGACTTGTTGTAATCTTGGGTTTAGTTTTGTTTAAGTAAAACAAACTTTTATACTATTCTGTGACTGACGTTACGTGAATGTGAGGACGAATTTATAAAAATTGTTTACAAAATAATTATAACAGTTTGAAGCTCCTTTTTTGGCTTAATCTCTTCATTCATAAAATAAATTTCAATAAAAAATAAAACTGTAGACATACCAGTTAATTTCATAAGTAAAAAAAACAGATGAACTTTCAATAGCTCTAATGCAAAAAAACATGTGCACAAAATGGTGTTGTCAAAACTTACCTGTAAAACTTACAAGAAATGAGTTTATAGCCTTTTTAGCGTTATTTTATAAAAATTCATTCTTTTTTACATCATATGAAATCAAAAAACTATTGGTACATTGAAATTTTTTTTCGTGTGTGATGTCTCCAGTTTCGTGGAATTGCCCTTTTGCATAACGGCATAAAATATTAAAATTAAATCATATGAAATTTTGTTAAAACCAAGAACATTGTTGCCTTTGTGTATTTGCAATGTATAATTTTAACTTAAAAGCTATTCGCAAAATGTAAATGTATGATAATGTATTCATTTTTAACCAAGATTACTTATAGTAGTTTACAAGACGTTGTTTAATTTAGCTTTTCTCTGTACTACTTTTAATATACAACCAACTTGATTACAAAGATATGCGACTGAAATATGCAATATTTTCTGTACACAATATTTCACAAGATTTCGTCCATGAAGAGGAAGTATTTAATGCATTAATTTTGAAGGATATACTAAAGAAAGTTTCAAAAGTGTTGAAGAGCGAAGAAATAAGAAACTTTCGGAAGCATAGAAAGAAATAGAGACTAGAGCGAATTTGCCATTAATATTCTATTTATGAAACACATAATAGCTTTTTAGATTCTTTAAATACAAAAGTTTAGTATAATTTTAGCTGATGGCTATTTGACGATTTTGAAAATTTAGATTTATTTCCATATTTAGGCTCTTCGGTAAGCTTTGACATCTTTTGGATTAAAATTTTTTGCTACTAATGTCCCGGGATTTTTTAACTCCAAGATTATTAACACAAATGCGACCAGGTGCTGCCGCCTTCCTTCCCACCCCATGTCAAGGTCGCTTTTCAGTTGTGGTTTTCTTTATATTTTGTTTAAAATAGTATTTTTTAACAGCAGATTGACATGGTGGCTAAGCGGTTGTCATTGGCCTCCTGTCTTCTCGGAGATCGTTAGAAGATCAGAGACCTTTTCCCTTTTCTGTGTTTTTGTGAATAGTCTTACCTTTTAAAAAATTGTTGGTTTTTGTTTTTTTTTTTTTTTTTGCTTTTACTACTTATATCTGTAAGCCTCGTGGTATACTTTGTAGAACACGAGGAGTTTTTATTCTTGTGCTAATAATAAAAAAAAAAAAAGGTCTCGGGTTCAAATCCAGCCAGATGTTTTTTTCCCCCCCAAGAGCACACATTTGTTAGCTTCCATGCTGTATGATTATGGGTATGTTGAAAATCTATTGGGTAACTTATCAGGTTTAATACTCTTGGCTGAATTGGTTTCCTTGTTAAATCTAGCATTCATAAGTGCCCAGGCGAATCTATGCGGCGGAAAACTGGGCGGCAAATTTCTCAATTGGCATTAATTTTTTCCGCCGGTTGCGACTTGCATGAAATAATGTACAGTGAACACTCACTTATACACCGCCTCATTTATGCACCTTTTTCACTAATACGACGATTTCAAATGATCCCAGCACATTCCATACCAAAATAATAATAGTATCATTCGTTTATGCGTCGCTCTAAAGATAAATATTTCATTTATGCGCCGAATGTTTTGTAAAATGTAAAAAAAATAATAATTTATTTTCTATAAAAAATAAGCATTGTTCTTCACTTTCCCTTTAATCTTTCGCCTTTATTGCTCACGGAAGGATTTTTTTCCGCATGAATTAGAGCTCGGAGAAGAACATTTATCTATTATGTATCGTTTTAAAGGGAACAATTTGTGGTTAGGTACGCTACAGTTTTTGTTTTCTTTTTGTCATTGTAGTTACGTTACAGTAATTGCCAAACCGTAGTAATATGTCCTATTTCTATAGAAACATTCTTATTCATGCTCTCATTAGAACTTATGTTGCGTTTTAGACCTTTAAAATGGCTTGTTCGCTTATGCGTCTGTCTCAGTTATGCGCCTTTTTCTGTTGGACCCTTGGGCCGGCGCATAAGTGAGAGTTCACTGTATGTAGACTCCAGGATGTATGCACAACATCTGTAAATAATATGTACCCATCAAGCAACACCATTAGAGACAACAACACAAAACTTAATTTTTATGATAAACCTCGAACATCATGTTTCTTTGCTAAAAATTATGAAGTACTGAACAGCCCCTCGTAATTGAAATAAAGTTCAAAAATAGAAAACAATTTACGTTTGTAACTTTTCGAATTATTTTCATTGTAGCTAGTAACTTTTAAGAATCTCAAGAGCTATCAATCGTCTTTGTTTACAGCCTCTGGTGCTTATACAAAGAAAATTGAAATTTCTGTGATGTGAAAAAAGTTCATTGCATTTTAAATATGAGGCATTTTCTTAATGTGTTAAAGTTTATGTCCTTAAGTTTATGTTATTTTTGTGGGTAACCTTTCTTTATAATTCGTCAAACTGCATGAGCATGGCAACACTTTGTGTCACTGAGTTTTGTCACTGATATCGGCAAAAAATAAGCAAACTATTTGTATTTTGGCTGTTTGTTAAAAAGGTAAAGTTTAAGTTTAGATGTTTAAATTAACTTTGCGGAACTTCGGAATTCAATAGGGTCACCTGTACTGTCATTTAGGGTAAAAATGACTGTAAAAATGTCATTTCAAAAAAAATTAAGAATTAAAAAATACTATTGTTTAATAGTTTGATCACATTTTTTAAAGAAAATAGTTAGATAGTTAGAACTGATTTCTGAATTGAGGCTTAATTGGTTGATTTTTAATCGTTTAACTTGTTTTGAGCCAGAATTTACGAATTTACAGCTGACTGAAAAAGAAAATTAATTATTTAATAACTCTTTAAATATTGCAAATAACTTCTGGGAACTTTTTGCGTCCATTAAGCAAAACAGTATGAACAATTATGAACTTTTAAGTCATTGTGAAAATTAATTTGTGAGTGATTAAGTATAGAATTTCAGAAATTATACTGTACTGTGTGTCAGATGTATACGTAAGTTATACTATACTGTGACATTATACAGTACCTTGTAACACGTTTCAGTTAGTTAAAAACAATTTGAAACTCAGGTGCATGTAACATAGGAGAAAGAAAAAAGTCACGTGTTTGTAATAGAAAAAAGAGCGAAAATATTTTTGAAAATATTTTGGAAATAAAGGGAGAACTGTATCGTGATTGAACAGCAACTCTCTGATTGTACATTTATTTATTTATTTTGAAGGATCACTTGGTACTTTACAATAATGAGCACATTTCTGAAAGTTATGAGCGAATAAATTTTGTTTGTTTAAAGTGCAGAAAAGTTCTAGCAAAGAAAAATTATTATGTACATTTAAAAAAGGCTCAGAAGCCCTCACGACAGTTAAGATAAGCAGAGTGAATAAATTTGTCAGTGACGTACGGTAAATAATAGCTTCAAGTACCTTTATGGTGAATAGGCCAATAGCACAATAAGAAAGATTGCTTCCATTTTAGGAAGGGAGTGTTTATTTATGGTATGTTCATTATCTACACCTCCCCCCCCCCCATCCCTGGAAATGAAGAACTATCACGCAATAGGCACTGTTCATTCCGAAAGTCCTGGCCATGTAATAAAATATCTTGACAGTAATTGAGAAGGGAGTGAGAGCTAATACCGACCAGAATGATTCTCTGTAAAGTGAAATTGCATGTAATAGAATTCGAATATCGCCAGAAAAAAAAAAAAAGTCAGGAAATGGATTCATTTTTCTTCCGAGACGCTACAATATGACACAAATGACATTTCAATTCCAGTTTACAGGATCTTGTGGATAAATGTTAGGAATTTAATCAGGAATAATGCGTTCGTTTCAGGAATTGTATTTACGGATGTTTATTTAGTCTTCCAAATGGAACTTTGTGCAAGAATGGGGATGTCTCTTGGGGATAAAAGAAACTTTTCATCTTTTCTAACATTCTTGTCACACATTCCGCTTTTTCAGGAAATCAATCCATTTATGGTTTCTGTTCTCATATTTAAGATTAAATAAATGATAAAGGGATACCATTCGATCCTTTTGTGTAGCTTATGCTGCATAACCAATGTTGAATATTTGCTGAGGGAAATTATGTTTTAATTTAGTCCATCAAGCTATATCAAAAGGGCTCGTACATATAATGGAGTACGTGCAATGATGAAAATATTTGTATTTTTTAATCACATTTATTAAACTTGTAGATATATATATGTGTAGAGATGAAGCGAACAGCCAACACGGCTGAGCGAAAAAACCAAGATAATAACATTGAATTGGGGAAGTTGGGAAGTAGAACAAATTAAGCTCCTGCGAACATTTTACATAACTAATCAATTTACATTGCAATATTCAGCAAAAATTTTCTAGTTGCATTTCCCGATGATAGAACAGCTGCCAATCAAATGAAAAAGAGGAAGTTCGTCTACTATGACCTAAGGCACGCACATGTCTATGATCGGGAAATGCGTAACATGCATAAAATTTACATTGCGACTTTGCAAGAATACATGAACCAAAAATTAATTATAAAAATACGATATATTTTTGGAAAAACAAAACAGCTTGTTTGAAAGTTAAGTGAGCTTTTGAGAGCACTATGAGTTTTTGGAGGAGTATATTTTAATAACTAAACAAAAGAAAAAAATAAGCTCTACCACGCGCCTCAAACCACGAGGTTCGTTAACCCGGAGTTAAGATTTTAATCACGCGGTTAAAAAGTTGGTATTCACCGGCGAAAAATGGCGCGGAGTTCCTCTACCACGTCGTTACTCAACTTAGCTTCAGGTGGTTATGTACGCGGCCATCCTATTGGTCAATGTTGATCACGTGATTAATTCCCAAGCAGCATTTTATCTTGGCTCAATCTTGGCGTGATATTGTTCATATTGGCTATATCCTGGCCAATATTGGGCCAGCTTTCGCAAGGTTCAGCCAATATTGGCTTTACACTGTATTGACAATATTGTACTTATCTTGGCATGCAATAATGTGCCAATAATGGCTGAAAAGTGGGCATGCATTATTGTTTTTAGACTGTCGGACAATGTTGGCGCAATAGTGGTTGAATTCTGGAAAGCCAATATTGGGCTGAAGATGGCGTTTGATGTTCAACCGATTTTGAAAGTTGTCTGAAAAATGATGCGTATCTTCTTAATTGAGCAATTAAATTATATGATGAAAGGGTTTTAAATTGAAAATCAAATAAATATTTATTTCTGTTCGAAAACTTAAGCATTTCTTTTCCCTAACTGAACGAATCATTTTCCGTTTGGACTTGTAGTGAAGTAAATGCTTCGCATCTGAGTCACGCCGGTTACTGGCTTTTGTTTACGAAAGTTTTTAGAAGTTCAAAGTATCCTTATGTAATAAATCTTTATATTTTTAGGTTCATTTTGTATTCCAAACATATCTTTCATGATTTTTATTCGTATTAGTTGATTAAGTTACTGACAATTCTGCAGTATTGTTATTTAATTTCTGTACCGAATAGCTGCTTACTGCAAAGATGCATGAACTATTTATAAGTTATTATTTAGATATTTGTTCATTTTATAGTTTTTGCTTCTTGACTTGTTTCGCTTAGATTACTTTTATCCGAATTAAATATGTTTCTGTGCATTTATTGTTGTTATCGTGTTAAAAAAGCTTATGTGCATTTTTCATTGCTCCCTCTCTATTTTAAAGCATTGTTCATATCGTATGTTTCTTTCAGGTTATTATTATTTATGTATTTATTTCGCATATTCATTGATTGTTTTTTCTTTAAAATTCTACTGTGTGTGCTTTTTTATATTTAAATTTTTTTTATATAAATCATTGAATATCTAAGAAATTTGTTCTAATATTAGAAATTGTAGTCCAAGGTTTGCATGAAAGTAAAAATTTTATAAGTAAATATTTTCTGCATGTTAGTCTATATTTGTGTCTGCTCTGCATTAATTATGGAGGCCCCTTCATGCTTCTAGCCTCTTTCATGTAGTCTTGGGGTTCCCAAACATTTTTGGTGGAAATTTACGAGTTCTTAATTAGTGAATTTGAAGAGTTTTTTAAATGATAAATTTTTCTCCAATTATTTGTCGTAATGTGTTCACCGGCATCCAAAGAAAAATTAATTAATTTGATGATGCAGGGTAGATGTATTGTTAACGAATATTCTTCTGTGGTTGCTTTCCCAGTGAAATAAAATTGTGACATATCTGAGCACACAATTTAAAACTGTAGGATATACATTCACACACTCCAGGGTCCCCCGTACCTACCACATTTCGTGGTTTAACCGGGATAGGGCCCTGAATAGCGCTCTGTTCTTTTTGAACCAGAACCAAGGGTCGAGCAAACCCTTGGCCCAGCAACCTCAGAGGTATCGTTTCACTTGGAGGACTTTGTGACCACGACGTTTTTAACCTCCCCCAGCCACCATTAATCAAGACGGTGGATTTTTGATCGGCTGGGGATCGAACCTTGCTCCCTTTGGTCAAGAGTCCGACGCCTTACCGATTGGCTACCACGGCCACACTGTAGGGTATAAAAACCATGTACAGAGGGAAGATGAAATTTTTGCTTGGATAATGCCTTTTGCTTTCAATCTTGTGCCCATAACAGTAAGAGGTTAACTTTTTTCATTTATTGATCTGCAAATTTTTATGATAGCCAATGTTTAAGATTGATATTAATTAATGATTAATGGATGATGCACGCGTATGGGCAGCGAATGTTAGCGCTTCGTGTATGTTCGTATTTTCTCTTGCTATGGTAGCTATTTAAAATTTCTTTTTTGTTAAAAATAGTAAGAAGTTTTATCTATTTATATTTGCAGAATTTTTTTGAACCTCGGTAAAACAAACACTAAAAACCTTTAAAATCCATTTGTCAAAACTGTTGTTCTTATGTGGCGAACAATAAGCAACAAATAGAAGGACGGAGATCAGAAATGCAGTCAATTTGGGCAGTACTTAGTTTTAAGCCTGTTCAAATTAACGAGGTTCAATTGTAACTGCAAATAATCTCCTCTCTGTCTCTCAATCAAACATCTTTTTTCATTTAACAAGAGCAAAACTTTTCCATGATTATATGCAGGAATTCGAGTTTTTCGACTGACTTTATAGGTAAAATTAAAGGTAATGATAAAGTTTCAGTTCTAAAAAGCATCACTCAGTAGTTACATAGATTCGGTTGTGCACCCACCTTCCTATAAAGGAAAAAAATAGTTTTCCTTTGTAGCTCATAGTGCTATTTTCCTGGATCATGTGCCCTCTAACCTCTTGCATCCTCCTCGCCGGGGAGGGGTTGTGGGGGTGCTATGTATCACCCATGGCCTGTGGTTTTTCTTGGTTTTCAAATTGTCAACAAATTTTTCACATTTATACTTCCTTTGATTTTGCTCAATTGCAGTAAATACAGTCGAGTTCTGAAAACTTGGTCTAATGTAGACTGAATGATCAGGTTTGAAAAAGCTGGGTTCTCGGATTTTTTGCAGTGCCTGGGGTTTGCAATTGCTTAAGTTTTCAGGACTCGACAGTATCACTTTTACACACAAATAATGCTCCTTTAAAGCATGTATTCCATAAAATTTTTAATTGTTTTCATAAATGTTTGAAGAATTTGTATTTGAGAAATGATCTCAAAAAGGTTATTTTTAGATAAAAAAGGGAGTTATCATAACACTTAAAAATATTGAAGTATCTTACTGCTTTAAAATTGTAATTATTATTCTGATTTCATTTAAACTTACCGTATTAGCCAGCATGCCGGAAAAAGTGAGGTTCCGGTCTGCCGGATAGTTCAAGGTTCATTTTGCAACAAAACAAAAATTAATTTCTCTCCTCAATTTCAAACGCAAAGCAAACTACTATAGGGAAAAATAATAATAAACGCCTTTCTCAAAAGCAAACCAATGAATTTCAGACCTCCAAGGCGAAATAAATCATAGTGGGTTATTTTACTACTATGTATTAACATTTTTACAAAGTTAAATCCTTTAATTGTATTAATAAAATGATCTATACTGCCGTGTTACAAAAGTGATATCTGCACTGAGCGGCAAATGCAGATATCACTTCTTAATGTTTTATGCTTCTACGATGGCACTTTTTTCCAAAATTTTATTTTAATATTTCCCGTTCACAAATCACCATAAAACATGTATTTAGATAATATATGTTGAAAAAAATTATACTTGGTGACAATAATTCAATTTTCATAAGAAGAGTAGATTAGATTTTTATGCTTGGCGCACTAGTACATAACTTATATTATTTTTAAGGTTTTTAGTGTTCTTGGGATCAGTGGCGTATCCAGGGGGGTGCCAAGGGACCAATGCACCCCCCAAGATTTTGTAAGACCATAAAAAATGGTGGCACCGAATTTAAAAAAAAAACATGTAATCTTCATGTGAATATGCTTCAGGTTTTTTCAATGAAAAATACTTTATGGACACTGAAATATTGTCATATTATTTTCTGTTTTCGACAAGAAGCAAAACTGATTATTCTGTAATTGTGGAAATGTAAGAGGAAAATGAGCGATGTACCCGCTCTTCTCACAAACATTATTAAACGTTTAAGCTTCCTATTACTTGCAGATTATTTAAATGATTTAAATGTGTTTAAGCATTGCTCCTCCTCTTATTTCTCTTTTTTAAAGCTTATTTTGAACAAATTGTCAAATTATTATTTTACATCGTAAAGAAAAAATCAACAAAACACCACCTTATTTTTTTTCGAAATGTGACAAATTGGATTTTTGTTTAAAAACTTATCGCACATTAAAAAAAAAAAAATGTTTTTTATATTAACACTTTCATTGAAACATTACTGCTCATTTCAGCAGTAAATTTTTACCTTGGAGAAAAAGGGATCAGTTTCTACTTTCTTTTCTCATGGGATGAAATGAAAGTTTTTATTTTATTATTAAAAGTTTTATTAGAAATGAATAAATAAACAAGTTGAAATATTAATGAAGGAATGTGAATGAATGAATTAATCAATGAGCACATCTGGGATTTAAAAAAAAGGGAGTGAGTAATAGCTGAAAAACAAAAACAATTTTCCAGAAAGTGCAAAATATTGCAATATGTGTATGAAATTTTGAAAATGAGTTGTATATATTCCCTTTAATTTTTAAGTCTATTTATATTTGAATCGCAATCGTCCAATCGACTATAGGTTTAAGAATATAGTTAGTATATTGCTGGGTGGATGGCGCAGAAGAGTTAAAATGTTTTAACATTCCAATTTGCCCCGTTATTTAAATCTTACCCCCACGTTCCCCAACATCTGAAGTACGTTTAAATGGACATTTTGTAGAATATGCATGAGAAAATGCGTGCATATAAGCTAAGAAAAATCTTATCTTTGATGAAACAAAAATAATCATAAAATAAAACTTCATAAAAACCAAAATGTACAAAAAATTTCATTTTGGTGCTCTCTGACCTTCAAAAATATTGTTTATCATGGAACTATTTTTTAAAAATTATAAATGATCTATCAATTTTCCGATGAAGACTTGAGTGCTTTTGGCTTGAGATTTTTTTTTCTTAATATATTTATTGTTCTTGCATGATATTCATTTTTGTGAAAAAAAGAAAAAAAATCTTTGAGCAACGTTCAATAGAAAAAATTAAATCGAAATACTGCATTTTTAAAGTTTCACCATATTTCTTGATTTTTGTTCTTTCTCATCACAGTGTCGATGTTCGATGTGCACCCCCCGAAATCAATTCCTGGATACGCCACTGCTTGGGATAGTATAAATTTTTTTTCCAACCTTGGTTTTTCCAGCATGCCCGGAAAGGACTAGTTATGGATTATAGAAAATCTGTTGACCCTTGAATTTTGGGGCATGCCGGCTAATACGGGGAAATACAGTATTTATTAACTCTATTTCAATGTAGAAAGAGAATTACAGTCAAACCTTGTTAAAACGAACTCTAAGCCCACATTGAGCTCTTATACTAAAGAAGAGTCAACTTAGCGTTCCGTTTCGTTTTTTCCCCAAGTGAATATGGCAAAAGAATTGCTCTTTTCACACTTAAACTCAAGTTTTATTCTGTAAAGCGTTTTGTTGTGCATTTTTCCGAGTCCTTGATCTACTCGGTTAGGGCTGTCAAAAGAGGCGTTATTTCCCCATTGAACAACATGTTTTATTGCGCGAAACATTCTGCTACACTCGTTGGGAACTTAAGACGATGAGCTGAAGAACAGGAAGGAATTTCTTAATAAACGTACACCATCGCCACATGCCATTCACTTTTCCAGGGGCTCAAAAGGCTCGCACCAAATGTAAATTTCGTCGAAAACCAACACAAATCACGCCCACTTATATAAAAATACTTACATTTCTGAAAGCTGGAGTGGGGGGGGGGGGGAATTAGCCCCCCCCCCCAAACCCCCTTTAATTACAGGCCTGCCACATGCATGTAATTTTTTTTTGGCAAATTCTGTGTGAGGCGGGGGGAGGGGTCTTGGCACTTCTCCCTCTTTTCCCAATTTAATTGGTTTATCAGTTTAAATGTCTTAGCGACTGGGTTACTATGGCCTCGATTACGGTATGTTACTGGGAGGAGGGGTCTCTAGTATCATCCACCGGAGGTACTAGATGCTAGTGACTTACCAGAGGGCTTTCGGACCCGCAAAATTTAAGAGCATGTTCTGGGTTGGCTTATATGGTTTATTTCAGCACTGGAGTTTTTTTTCTTACTTTATTTTTATACTTAACTGAATATAAAAAGCTGAAAAAAAAAATTCTTTAAATTGTTGCTAACTTTTTTTTCTTTTTTTTTTTGACAAATTTTAATTTGAAAGTTAACAAAAAAGGCTTGATAAATAAGCAAGTTTATCAAGAAAGCAGCAACATGCTATATGAGTTTTTTAATTATGCACTATGTTTTTATGTTTTACAAAGTGTAGCAAACTGACCATAGGCGGTTGCTGGTATAGAAAGGGAAAAAACTTAAGAAGGCGAACCATCTGGTCACTGTATTCAGCTAGTTATTAATGAAATAATGTGTACTACCAAGTAAAATGTACGCAAGCAATGTGTATTGCTATTCAATACGTTTTAGCTTTTAAATGTAAAAAAAAAAAATGGAGTAAGATTAATTGCTTCTGTGCCTTATAATTATTTTTTTTTCTTGTATTTATATGATGTTAAACAAAGTTTAATAAATGACATAATTTGCTTCACTATAAAATATTTCTCTTATATATTTATTCTTTAAAATGTTCATTTATTTTTAAGATTAGAATAAGTTTTTGAATTAAATATTACTTCCAATTATTATTTGAAAAGTGTTAACAATTGCTGAATAAAAATTATTTTTTTCATGAATAATATTGTTTAGTTTCTTTCACACAATTTTATTTACATTTATTTAGAAATGAAATTCCATGGATTTTTCTTTGCTTATAATATGTTTGGAAAAGTTTTCATCTCATAACCATGTCTTTTCCCTTCATTGTGTAATAATCGTTATATGCTATGTGGGAAAAAGAATTCTATTCACAATATAGAGACATTCATATGGAGATTTTTGAGCAGGTTTGAGAAAATACTATGCAGCAGGCCTGTCATTTTAAATTTTCTAGGTTGGGTTAAGGGTTTGTACCTTATGCATTTTACAGGAACAAGACGTCGAAATACATGAAAAATGCATATTTACATTATAATTTTAAAATCCAAGGGTCTTAATTGACTCTGATCTCCCAATTGACAGGCATGCTGCGGAGATACTTTTGTTAAAAGATTTTAAAATTTCCTGAATTTTTACTGCTGAAAACAATGGAAATGTTTTGAAACAGTTCTAAGCATTACTCAGCTGGAAACTCTGAATAGAAATGATTAAGGGAGCCAGATGTTTTAATGTTGCATTTAATGGCATCTACATGGTGAAAAGACAAGTATTAAAATGTAAATTTGGCAAAATAATAACAAATGTTTTAAACACAAATATTTTCTTAGGGTGAATTTTAGAAGGATGAACCCTATCCAATTTTTAGCCAATATTGTGAGCTAATATGTAGCCAAGACACTGCCAACATTGGGAGCTATTATTCAGCCAAGGCAATACCAATATTGGGAACCACTATCTAGCCAATGTGATGCCAATATTGGCTTTAGATCGGCATGCAATAATGGCTCAAGATTGGGATTGCAATAATGGCGGATATTGTCAAAATGTATCCCCTCCACTCTTTAGCCAATATTGGGTGCCAAGCTTAAGCAATCTTTCAGCCAACATTTTACAATATTGCGCCAAGATTCGATGCTGCTTGGGTATTTATTAAACTTATTATGTTACATGCTAATGGAGCTTTTGAAGTTGATTTGGCGAGTTTTTTAATAAGAATTCTCACATTATTTCGCAGCTTTTTTTCCAGTTGGCCCATTATTTTACTTTCAAGTATTAAACGTATGTGTGAAATTAGAAACAAAAAAGGGAAGATTTCGGTGATTGGAAGTCTGGTTATCTTTCCCTATTGGCGTTAAATCTTTGTGGCCAATTTATGAGCGAGGGAAATACTTCCTTCGCAAACATAAACTAAAGAGCAACAAAATAAAGTAATTATCGCCAAAAATTTGACAACCACACCAGATTCCCAATTATCGAAATATTATCAATGTGTGAAATTTAACATAAAAAGAACATTACCTTTTTCTTTTGTGTAAATGAAAACAAAATTTTACAGTTGGTCGTCGTTAAATTGTAGTTTTGTTTATTTTTTTCGTACTTGCTCTTTAGTACCAAGCGATTATATATGCTCATTTCGTTGTTACTAAAGAAATTAATATGTTTTGTTGTCAATCGTCTTTCCGTTGAACACCAATCGCTTCATTGCAGGGCATTCATTCTGGGGCATCAAAAGGAAATGTCCCTACGAATAGATTCGCCATTTATCGCTCTGATGGGTCAACGCTATCAAAATGAACATCTGAGCTTTTGCGTAGCAATTAAGATCGTGTGAGCAACAATAATGAAACAAAATAGTAAATAGAACAATATTATTTCATTGCTACATTTTTATTTATCGGCTGCGAATATAAGCGTATATTTTATTAATGCAGAAACATGTTAAAATTGAACGCCATTGCTATATGTTGCTAATTCGAAGAAAGTAAACAATGAATGAATGTCGTATGACTGAATCATGAGTTGCGACCAACTTTACCTGAAAAGTGAATTCATTTCCCCTAAAAAGCAGTACTAATAAGGCCTTCGGCATCAATTCACTCTGTACTCCACTTCAGTTAACTATATCAATATTTTTCAACCCTTAAAAATAGGATAAACATCACTTTTTACAGCAGAAACAACATGCTAATAAATGTAAACAAACATTTAGGAGGTCCTTTTTCAGCGCTCTCTAGCGGGCAAATCTTTACCATTGATGTTTTGGGTAATGAAGAAGCCTGTATAAAGCGCTATCTAGTGTAGCCTTGTACTGGGTAAAGGAAAAATAGAAAGAAAAATGACTGATTTTGAAAAAGGGGAATCTTAGAGACTTGAACTAAAAAATGAGATCAGTTGGGAGATTTGCCATTTGCATTAGTATCTTTATAACAATGTTTTTAGTACAAAAAAAAAAAACTCTCGCTAACAGACGTATA